>APFE030341659.1:36562-64211 GCA_000404065.3 Pinus taeda | reverse complement strand
AATAATCCCTTGGAATGTGTTGTTTATTAGAAAAATAAAATATGTTTTAATTTTCAATTATTATTATTTTTCTGGTGGTAATAAGTAGTAAGTATTAAAGAGTTCGTTTTCTAATGGGGTGCATCGTTTAAATATAATCACTTAGGCTGCGCTAAAGACCAGAAAATTGTATGTGTATTCAGATATGTTGATAAAGGTTAACTCTATGTTGATATCTATAGTGCTAAATGGTTGTTATATAACTCATATATACAAACAACAATGTACAATCTACATTATTCAGTCACTCTAGTATTTAATGTTTTCATTACAGTTTTAGTGATCCTTTATCCATGTGGAACGATTCTGGTATTTAATGTTTTCGCCACAGTTCTAGTCATCATTCAACCATGTGGAATGGAGGAGGGAATATTCAATGCAGAGTGACTCAAATATGAAGGTATGCAATAATATGTTATATGGGTTCTTCGTTAATCTCTCAAGCCTTCACTCTAGTAGTTTTTAGTTGCATTGTTCTCTATATTTGGTCTCTCTTCTTTAATTCATTGCACTCTCCTTTATCTACTAGTGGTTACTTGATTTATGTGGTCTCAAATCTTTGCAAGGAGATTAGTCATGCTGTACAAATATCATCTTTGATTATATTTCTCTAGTCTTAAAGGCAACCAATACTTTTAGTTCCTATGGTGCATATGGTGGCAACTCCTCCATTGATGCGTATTCTGGCAACTCCTCCATTGGAGTGCAAGCTCATGGCAAGAATCAACCAAAGCCTTTTGTGTTATGCTCTTGACCTTCAAGAAGATACCAGACTACCAAATATGCGAAGAAATATACCCAGAACATAGAACAATAAGAAATAACAACAAGTGTTTTATTATTCAGAAAGGAAAGCAATGTTCACTTGCCTCTTCGAGGGGGAAACCTCTAATAGGGTTGGGCTCAATTACAAAATAAGACACAATGTTCCTCGAGGGGAGTCTCTATGCTTTATATAGGATTCATACATGCAATACCATGGGTCAATACCATGGTTCTTATTTATACCATCTATTTGATGCCATGGCCCATTTGCAACTAACCGTGGTTCCTTCTTTAATTGCAGGTCAACCACTTACAACTATTAATATCGGTTTTATTGACTCTTTTCTTAACTATATCTATGACTCGATCCTATTATGTAAATAAGGGGGTTAGGGTTGGACCCTAACATGCCCTCCCCCAGAAGAATAGCCTTGTCCTCAAGGCTGAAGCTGTAGAAACCGTTGAAGGACAGTGGCTGGTTCCCAGGTCACATCTTCTGGAGAGGTGTCTTTCAACTTGACGAGGACTTCCTTGATCGTGTGGCCGCACAGGTGCCATTCTCGTGTGTTAAGAACCTCTTCAGGTTGGAGTCAGATTGACCCTTCTTCATCCAATTTAGGTAGGCTGGTTTGAATTCGGCAATGGTTCCCAATCACTTTTTTGAGGCATGAGACATGTAAGACTGGATGGATTTTTGTAGTGGGTGGCAAAGCTAGCTTCTAGGTGACTTCTCCAATGCACTGAAGTACTTGATATGGTCCAGAGAATTTTGGAGATAATTTCTGACAACCCTTATCATTGAGTGATGTTTGCTTATATGGTTGCAGCCTAAAAAATACTTGATCCCCTTCTTGAAATTGGTGTTCTGAACGATGTTGATATGCATGTTTCTTCATGCAGTTTTGAACTTGATGGAGATTCTCTCTGAGGTGGGCTAGCATGGTTATGTGCTTTTGTAGGATTTGATCCATTGCTTGTACCTTTGAGCATCTCTTGATATAAGAAGTAGGTGAAGGAGGGAGATGACCATAAACTGCTTCATATGGAGTCATCTTGGTGGTGGCATGATAGTTGGTGTTATACCACCATTCGATTAGAGGTAACCACTGTACCCATAGATGTTGCTTTTCTGAAGTGAAACACCTAAGGTAGGTCTCCAGACATTTGTTGACTGGTTTAGTTTGACCATCAATTTGGGGATGATAGGAAGTACTGAGTTGTAGTTGGGTACCTTGTAGCCTGAAGAGTTCCTGCCAAAAGTTACTGGTGAAGATTGGGTCACGTTCAGACATAATGGAAGTGAGCATGCCATGCAATTTGAAGATCTGGTCCATGAAAGATTGAGCTACCAAAGCTGGTGTAAAAGGGTGGGGTAGGGTGCAAAAATGAGCATACATAGAAAGTTTGTCCACAACCACCATGATGTCTGACTTGTTTCTTGACTTCAGAAGACCCGTAATGAAGTCCATAGAAACCTCCATCTAGATTGAGGCCGAGATGAGCAATGGCTGTAATGTGCCTGGGGATTTTATTGTTTCTCCTTTGTTGCACTGACATACATCGCACTCAGCTACAAAAGTAAGAATTTCCTTTTTCATTCTTGTCCAAAAGAATGAACGTCGAGTGCGAGCATAAGTCTTTTGAAATCCTGAATGGCTTGCAGTGGGAGATGAGTGTAACTCTGCCAAAATGCGACTTTTGAGAGTGGATGTTGGTGATATCACGACTCTGTCCTTGTAGCAAAGAATCTCATCCTGCGAAGAGTAGCCCACTGTGGAATTTTGATCTGCCTACAATTTATTAATGAGTTGGGAGAGCGAAAGATGTGAAAACCATTCCTTGCAAGCCTCTTCAATCCATTCTGGAATGGGAAGGGAGATTGCAAGCAGGGTGCTTTCCTACTCAAGTTGGCGTGATAATGCATCTGCTATGACATTTTCGCACCCTTTCTTGTAAATTATCGCATAATCATATCCTAGAATTTTGGTGAGCCATTTATTTTGTTGTGGTGAGGATAGGCGTTGCTCCAAAAAATATTTAAGGCTTCGATGGTCTCTGCGGATTTGGAAACGCGCCCCAATAAGTATGGTCGTCAGGTATCTACTGCATGTAAGATGGCCATCATCTCCTTCTCATAGGTGGATTGTCCTAGATTTATCCCACTTAGATGTTGGCTAGTGAAGGCCAAGGGTCGTCCTTCCTGCATTAAGACCACCCCAATACCCGTACCTGAAGCATCACATTCAATCACAAAAGGTTTGGTGAATTTGGGTAGTGCTAATACGGTAGTGGAACACATGGCATGTTTGAGAGCTATAAATGTGTGTTGCACTTCATCATTCTAGAGAAATGAATTTTTCTTGAGGAGGTGAGTGACGGGTCTAGCAATGCAACCATAATTGCGGATGAATTTGCGATAGTAGCCCGTGAGACCCAAAAATCCTCTCGAGCTCTTCAAGGTCTTTGGTTGAGGCCAATCCTACATTGCCTGGATCTTTTTGGGGTCCACCCTGAAACCTTCATGCCCCACAATGTGGCCCAAATTCTCAACTTCTTCCATGCCAGAAGAGCACTTGGACATTTTGGCAAATAATTTATGCTTCCAGAGTAGTTGCAAGAGAAAATCTACATGCTAAAGATGTGTGGCCCAGGTGCGGTTGTAGATGAGGATGTCATCAAAGAAAACAATGACAAATTTTCTGAGATATAGTTTGAGCAAGTGGTTCATGAGGCTCTAAAAAGTGGAAGGAGAATTACAAAGACCAAATGGCATGACCAAGAACTCATAATGGCCTTCATGAGTTCCAAAAGCAGTCTTTGGAATGTTTACTTCTAAGTAAAGAATGTAACCCATTTAGTTCATCCAGTAAATCATCGGCAAATGGGATGGGAAATTTATCTTTGACCGTCAACTTGTTGAGGGCCTTGAATTCTGGACACATATGTCATTCCCCATATTTCTTGAGCACCATGACCACAGGCGATGAATAAGGACTAATGCTAGGACGAATGATGCCTACTTCCAAGAGTTCCTTGATGATTTTTTCAATTTCATTCTTTTGGGCGAACATATATTTGTATGGGCGCACATTTGGTGGTTGGGCCCCTAGGACCAAGGTAATGTTATGATCATGTCCCCCTCTCGAGGGTGGAAGCTCATGAGGCTTGTCAAAGACTGGCAGATGGTTGTTTAAGATCTGTTGCATCTAAGGATGAATACGAAGAGAAGTAGGTTCGAAGGCCTGAATGGCATTAAATTGGGCTATAACTCCATGGTGGCTCTTTTTTAACAATTTTTCCATACTATGTGAGATGATGATAGAGGGCTCACCCACCTAGAGTTCGCGGAGGGTATGTGTGTGGTTTTTCTACTTAAAGCTTATATATAACTCCTGAAAATCCATTGTGATTGGACTGAGTGTGTGGAGCCATTCAACACCCAAGACATTGTCACACCCTCCCATGTGTATGGCAAACATGTGGGCCTTGAACTAATAATCCCCCATTTGATGTTTGAAATTTTCATAGCGGCCTTCACATTTCATTGTCCCCCCATTAGCAAGTTGGATCTGGAGGTTAGAGACTGCTCTGACAAAACAATGCACTACTTCCATGACTCTTTGATGGATAAAGTTATGCGTACTGCCACTATCAATCAAGACTACTACAAGGTGATGCTTAATAAAACCTCTGATTTTAAGAGTTTAGGGAGAAGAAATCCCTACCAAAGCATGAAGTGAGATAACTGGTTCTTTAGGTACATTGTCTAGCTTGTTGTCTGCATCTTCCTCCTCTGGTTCCTCAAGTGGTGGGGCTTCCTTTGATGAACTATGATCAGTAGCATCAATTTGAAATAATTTGGGCTCCTTGCATTTATGCCTAGGGGAGTATTTCTCATCATAGTAGTAACACAATCCTTGGTTTCTTCTTTTCGCCATTTCCACTGGGGACACCTTTTGAACCTTGAGTGTTTAGGTAGTGCTTTGAGCCTGGGTGGGGCGACCCTTGGCTATGAAATTTGGGCAATGGGATTGGGCCGCTAATGCACGTTATACTTCATGAGCTATCTTGAAAGCATCCAGCCATGAGGTTGGGTGTTGCAGTCGAACGTGGGCTTGTATGGCTTCTTTGAGACCACTGACAAAACATTCTCGGTAGAACTGATTGTGTAGACCTCCTGTGAGGAAGGCTAAGGCTTCAAAGGCTTTAATATATTTGTTCACTATTCCTGTCTATAGGAGCTTAGTGAGATGACCCAAAAAGTTAGATTCATGGTCAAAGCGATCCGTAAGATTTTTTACGAATGTCTGGCAAGTCACAAGCCTTCCATAGCAATGTTGATGCCACTGCCACCATTTCCATTTTTCATTGTCAAAGTACATGCTACCCACACTAAGCTGAGTCGCATGATCTCTAATGTGATTCAGTGTGAAATATTGCTCCAATTATGCTAGCTAGGTGGCTGAATGAGAGCCATCAAATTTATACATGTCCAGCTTGGGTGGTTGCGTCTGGGACTATTGGTGGTTTCTAAAGAGCTGAAGAGAATGGCTAGACTCGCCCTCACTGTTTTCAATGAAAGCATATGCCTCTGAGTGTTCCTCCAACTTACCCTTTGTGAGTGTGTCGGCTAAGGTCTTGGGCAACGATAGTACTGTGTCCAACTTTGTTTCAAGGGTGTCGATCTTCTCATTGGCCATAGGTTGAGCTCTAGTTTGTACCATGCACCGATCTGGTGCACTTTAAAATTTGGGATTGCTTTAAATTTTTGACGCTAACAAGTGAATGGTACCACCTTGCTTAGCTCGTCAACCTGATTCTTATGGGCTAAGTCTCCTATAAGCATCCCGGGAGGGTCTCAGACTTTTTTTTTAACTCCGAAAGGAGTTTTACTCCTTGCTTAAGAATACTACAGTAGCCGAATACCAGAAAAGTCAATTCTGCCTAGTATCTCGCGAGAATCACGCCCAGGAATAGGGGCCCACACAAATAGTCTGATCTGTCGGCTCCCTCAACTGTAGAGTATGAGTAGGAATGTGGCAGGGATTGAACCCCTGCTGCTAGATCTGAATGGCGGATCTGATTGTGGCGACTGCTAACAAACCCACGGCTAAATCTGAATGGTGGATCTGATTGTGGTGGCTGCTACCAAACCCACGGCTAAATCTGAATGGCGGATTTGATAAATCTGATTGGCCGATCTGATAGATCTGAATGACGGAATTGATTGTTGCGGATGTGACAGAACCACACCTGCTAGATCTGATCTGGAAAGGATGATACGTGATCTAGAGAGAGACCTAGGAACAATGGTCTTAAGGAGTGTCAGGTGCTACAGATCGCAATATACATAAGGGTGTGACAGTGGCACTCGGCCCAATCTTTCATGGCACTAACCAAGGAGCATCAACCATACCCTTATCCATACAACCCGACTACCTTATTGTACGTGCAAGTAATCTCTCTGAGTGTTGTTCTCGGTGTACTGTAGCAGCAAGACAACCAACGGTTTATCTATGGTGAGGTTTCAAGAGAGCCTATGGGGCTTTTGATATACCCAGAGGGTACTTGGAAGACAATTCGTGCACTGTTCTGTCTAATGTGCTACTACTTGAAGGGGTACTCATAAGGGTTACAAGGGAGTCCATCAAGCGTGACCACCTCTTGTATTTCCTGCGTGCATGCCTCCCCAAATCCACAGTTTTATGCACTCAACGACAAATCCCATGCTTTAAAAACACCGAAACACGTCTCTAGCCAAATTTTTTTTTTGCTAAAAATGGAGATCCCACCGGCCTTAGAAAGTGCTCTGATACCACTTGTTATGCTCTTGACTTGCAAGAAGATACCAAAATACCAAATATGCGAAGAAATATACCTAGAACATAGAACAATAAGAAATAACAGCAAGTATTTTATTATTCAGAAAGGAAAGAAATGTTCACTTGCCTCTTCGAGGCGACAACCTCCAATAGAGCTGGGCTCAATTACAAAATAAGACATGGTGCTCCTTGAGGGGAGTTTCTATTCTTTATATAGGATTCATACATCCAATACCATGGTTCTTATTTATACCTTTTATCTAATACCATGGCCCATTTGCAACTAATTGTGGTCCCTTCTTTAATTGCGGATCAACCACTTACAATTATTAATATGGGCTTTATTGACTCTTTACGTAACTATAACTATGACTCGATCCTACTACATAAATAAGGCAGTTAGGGTTGGACGCTAACATTTTAGGAACAAATGCCATGCGAGTGCAAGCTCATACCAAGAATCAACGAAGGTCTTTTGGGAGCAAATGCCTCCTCATATCGAAAAAGAGTTGAAACAATGGAGAATAAAATTTAGGGAGAGTGTAAGGTAATCTATGACCTGAATATTAATGTTGAATTGGGAACTAGATGGCAAATACAAAGACCATCAAGGCACAAGAAACAAAATATTGTGAAATTAAAAATATATATTCACAAATGAAATATTCATGAAAATATGGTTGATAAAATAAATTGAAACAAAAGAAAATGCAACCAACTGTTAGTAAAAAAAACCTACAACTAAAAATACAACTCTACCTTCTTGGGCTTTCACATAACGAACTAAAAACCTACAACTAAAAATACAACTCTACCTTCTTGGTCTTTCACATAACCAACTAATTTTTACTATTTTGCTAATATTTTTACTTTCGACCTATGCAATAATTATACCTACAACATTTTTTTCATAGTGACAAATGTATTTTGTACTTTCTCCCTATGCAATAATTAGAACTACAACATTTTTTCATAGTGCCAAATGTATTTTTTAGTGCATAAACTCCTATGGTATTGATATTAAATATATTTCAAACAATCTCGGTTAAACACGTATTCCAATGTCAAACAATATTGTTTATTTGTTTTGAAAATTTATAAAATATTGGCTTACCGAGAAAAACTACCAACGATCAAAAGTTGTGTCGGTTAACAGGTGAAAAACAGGACAAAAGTTGCGTGGCTTAAAAGGTAAAAAACCTACTCTATTCCGATACAGTCCTTAGCGATAAAAGTGAAATAGATTTTTATTTTTATTTTTTTTAATTCAATAGTAAGCCTGGAATATATATATATTAACTTTCTTAAATTGACAGCTCTTAAGATTGAAAGATAACCCTCTTTTAACATTTGATCCTCATCGGAATGGTGATTTTTACGCGGATGGTCATTTGTCATTTTGTTTCTAGTGGATGTGATAGCGAAGCTTACGAATATTCGTTATTCATGAATTGAATCTGTGGAGCGACGTGGCAGTAGTCTGTGAAACAAGCTGGTTGGCGTGCCGTGGATACATTCTCTGCTTGTTATTCTGAGGTTATCGTGCAGTGAATCAAGTTTTCCGACATTACCAGGAAGGAGACAATGGCCTCAGTGGTGCCACCGTGTAAGATGGGTTTCAGAAATTTATCTACAAAACAAGGGGTTGGAGACTTTTCTTCATCCTCCATTGATACTCGGCAACATTTCCACAAAGGAGGCGATGGCGGTAGATAAGTACGGTGGAATTCAAAAACTTATCTACGAAACAAGGTTGGTTGGCGACTTTTCTTCATCCTGCAGTTGATACTTCGAAATATTTCCAGGAAGAAGGCGATGACGGTAGTAGTGCCGCCAGGTAGGATAGTCGTCAGAAAATTCAAAAGAGGAAGAGTTTGAAAGAATTACGGAATGTCGCTTTACGAGGAGGATCAGTTTGAAAAGAGTGTGGAATGTCGCCTTGCGAAGAGACGAGGCAATTGTAGACTAATAACGTGAACAATATTCCATCACTTCATTCCAACAAATAAGTAGGTGGGAGGTCTATGTCAAAACCTTAATAACAAGAAAATGAAAGTTTCAGGTTACATCAGAGCACATAATCTCTTTGTGCAATAGCGTGTTAGTAAAATCACATTAAATAATGTACATGAATCTTGAACCTCAAAAAGGTTACGTTTGCAAAAGTTGCTGGTCAATCACGCTCGGTAATAATAAGAATTATTATTAATATAATTATATTAAAAATATTAATGTGGTTAATATTTAAGATTTTATTAATATAACAAAAATAATTATTTTAATATCAAAATTGTCTTACTATGCACATATTTATTTGATTAACTATGTATAAAAAAAGTTAGCTGTCAACTTTAATTTAAGAAAGAAAAACAATTACATATGTTATTTTAAAATTGAACATTTTGCTAAATAAAATTTTCTTATATATTAATTTCCCCAACTAATTAGAATATGAATTTATTAGAATTGGAACAATTTCCTTATATATTAATTTCCCCAACTAATTAGAATATGAATTTATTAGAATTGGAACAAACTCAAATCCCTAGGGAGTTGGTGGGTGGGAGCCACTTGACATGATTCTAATTTCTTTTCAAAAAAAAAAAAAAAAAAATACACATTTTCTTATAAAATGGACCATTTCGCTAGATAAAATTTGCTTATATATTAATCTCCCCATCTAATTAGAATATGAACATAGTAGATTGTCAAAAAAATAAAAATAAAAATCAACCCAAAAATAAAAATAAAAATCAACCCATCTTCATCCACCTTAAGTTGAAATAGGAAGCCTTAGGCTATAATTGTTAAATTTGATTTTTAATTTTTTCAACTTCGCCCTTTATTTTTAGTTTGATAATAATTTTATATATTTAATAGGATGATGAGTTGAGGCATTTAAAGCAATTACAACTTTGTTTGAATGGTGAATTTCTCACTAGAGTATAGATTACACGATTATCTAATAAAAATGTATCCTAAAATTGACTTTAACTTTAAAAAATAACCAGCATAGATATATCTTAAATAGACATGAGTTGAGAGAAATCCAATTTCTTGACATGCAATCTTTTTTATGAACAAATATTATTTAAATATTTTGTATAGTTAGTTAATATGTTTTTATTTTTAAATTTTTTATTTCTGCATACATAAGCAAAATTTCAACTTTGATGATGGACGAACATCGTTACACATCATACTGGGTTGTGGAATGAGCCTCTGAGCTCAATAATCATGACTTGCAATTATTTATAATAAACCTTAATAAAAATATTATATATATTATAAATAAACATATATATATATATATAAATATATATATAATATAGATAGAAAATATAATAATATATAGATATATATTTCAATAAAACAATACCTTCATATATTATAAAAAATTGAACATTTAATATTTTTTTAAAATCAATAAAGTCTATAATAATAATTTAGTTTTAAGGTCACTACTAAGCTAGATACCAAATTGGTGTGCGAGACTTTATTATTTGTTGGACAAGGGACCCTCCTCCATGATTTGACTAAGAAAGTCTAATAAAGTATACATACTTTATGCTCTTCTGAATTTGAACTTTTAAACTTGTGACCTCTTAATAAGAAACACACTTGTTTTTAGTCATTATAAACATGTTGTTTTCTTAGAATGTGTATTAATTATGAAAAGGGATTACTATAAAATATTTCTTATATTGTTGGTCTTCCTCTTAGGAATAAGATTCTCAACACTAGGATAAGTCCTTTGTGCAAATATTCTTGCTACATTCATAACAACATCAAAATTGAGTGAGTCTTATGTCCAAAAATAACATCTCATAGTCTATAAAAAAATAAAAATAAAACTCATCTACATATACATTAGAATAAAAAACTATAAGCCTAGTCTCCTATAAAAATAATCTATAGTAAAAAACGAAATACATAATAAAGGGTTTGAAAGTCTTATGTCCAAAAATAACATCTCATAGTCCAAAAAATTTAGAGATAAAACTCATCTATATATACATTAGAATAAACAAAAGTATAAGCTAGGCTCCTCTAAGAATAATAGGAAAAACTATAAACCTAATCTCCTATAAAAATAATCTATAGTAAAAAATGAAACACATAAAAAGGTTAAACTATCTAAAGTATACCCAATAAAGGTCAATAAAAGGATTGAACTATTTAAAGTTAATACCTTTGAAAGTAACGTAAAAGTATGATGGGCTGGATCTTCTTGTTGGGAACCTAATGGTTTAAAACTAATTTTCAATTTTAGTTCATCTAATTGTAGAAAGATTTCCTTCTTCTTGACTTCATTGTAATACATAAATAGCCTTCTAACCACTTTTTTCAAATTCCAATACAAATTAACTATTTTCCAATATTTAGGAGATACACCACTATTAGAAGATAGAAAGGAGTGCACAATTTTGGAGTGGAGAGGTCTCGGTGCCACTGTGAAGTCAACACCTCTAAGATAATACACCCTCATCCTCATTTAAATTGTATGCACTAAGATAAATCATTTGAAACATTCCTTCCTCGTTTTTTAATGCAAATCAGGACCCACACAGAGCCCACCCTGTACTGGGATAATCAAAGGCAAAGAGTGGATATGGCACGTTATTATTTTCATGAATCCATTTAATAAAAAATAATAAGCTCAGCAGCAAGTGGGTGGACACCATGATGGTCTAACGGCATGTCCTTGCTCACCATCCAATGGAAAAATAAGTAAATAAATTAAAAAAATAATTAATAATCTATTTTCTTATACAATTTATAAAGTGATGAGTTATAAAATTAATCACTTTTGAAAGTACTTTAATAGTGTGTTAAATCTCCCGCATAACAGTAATATTAAAAACATTTATAATAGTTTTATAACCCTAAGTACTTCCCTTACCAAATTCATAATATTAAGAACTTATGTTATAATTTTAAGTCAACCATATTTAATTCTATTAATATTAACAATTGGTTTTATTGAGGTGTTATGCAAAAGGAAAAATAGGATAGTCCCCCTTACCAAATTCATGATATTAAGAACTTATGTTATAATTTTAAGTCAACCATATTTAATTCTATTAATATTAACAATTGGTTTTATTGAGGTGTTATGCAAAAGGAAAAATAGGATAGTCCGTCTCTCATTACAAGAGTAAAAATGTTAGAAAATACAATAGGAGTATCTGTAATGAGTATTTAAAATAAATAGCCTAAGCCCTAGGGAAAAATAGTACTATATAAAAAAAGTAAGATAAACTTTTGCACCTATAAAAGCAAGAGCCTAAGAGATTATGGAGTTAAATTTTTTATTTGTAAAAATAAAAAAAATAGTATGATTCCATTGGTATTGAAAAAATCTTCATGAATCTAATATTTTTGTGAATAATATTACAAATGTTTTTATCTATGATGAAGTGTTTCCCATAGAAGATATAAATTTTAGGGTTAAATCAATTGCAAAAGGGAAAGCTAAGGACATCAAGGGCTATCAAGTTGAGATATTACTAATTGAAGAACCTATCCTCATTCTTCATATACAAAATCTCTTAAATCTTCTAGTTAAGAAGTGTCCCCCTAAAGAAACCTTGTACTTAAATCCACGTTTTAATTATATTTAAAATTGGAGATAAAAGCAGTCCCTTTAGTTATACAATTTTTATGATTATTCTCATCTTAGCCAACCTATATGGAAGCATTTTGGAAAAGAATATTAGCATATGTCTCAAAATCCTTGGAAAAATAGCTAAAGTCCAATTAGCTTTAAATACTACCATTCAAGTGTGAACCATCTTGCTATGCTCGTAATCATTGTATAGGAGATTCAATAATAAAACCAATCTCCTTTATTTTTTCGTTGATTTCAGAAAATCTTTTCACACTATGTTGAGAACTAATCTTTGGAATATGTTATAAAAGCTAAAAATCCTTTTAAGCCAAAGATATTGCAATGAAGCTATATGAGAGTGTTAATGCCAAGTTCAAGGATACTAAGAGCTAGTCCAATGAAAATAATCGTAATATAGGAGTCAAAGATGGTGGTCCCATATCCTCGACTCTATTTAGCATATACACTAATAAGTTAGAAGATTGATTGGAAGAGTAGATCGTACTGGATAAACTCTTGGTAGTGTAATCATCAACCTTCTTCTTCTCTACGATGATGATATTATTCTTATGGCAAGGATTCCCTATGACATTGATAAGAATTTGGGAATCCTCAAATGCTTCAATAATAGTATGGTTATGACTTTGAAAAATGATAAAATAAAGGCTATGATAATTGAGATAAAAAAGATCACCGATGAAACTTTCATATATGAAAACACTAACCAAGAGGAGTTTCTTCATAGAAATCTCTCGGAACCATAGTGATGAGAAAAGGATAAATGGAGGGTGGAAATATTATTATGGATTTGAAAAAGAAGTGTATATTACTTGACCTTTGGTGGCGACAAAAAGAAATATCCTCTTTAGTACTCTTGTCATCCCTAGTATGTTATATAGATGTGAATTTTGGGGATGCAATATCTTTATAAAATCTTGAAAAATATAGAGTAGATCCAAAAGAATTCATAACGTATGATATAAAAATTAAAGGAAATACACCGTATCCTATCCTCGCCATAGAAACCAACCTTAGACCTATTTACTGGAAAACCTGATTAGTTACTCACTGCGCAATAATTTTGCGCATGGAATCCCCCCAAGGCATGTTTTGGGGCTTAAAGTCTAAGTTTTGAGCAAGTCTTTTGTAAAAGCTCCGCGAATTACGGGCGCCAAGACCGAAAGCATAATAGAGTCACAGGATTGTCTACCCCAGTTTTGTAATGTAATGTCGGCATGATAGACCTACCAATGGTTTGTGGACCATGTGATTGTATAAATAGAGTGAGGCTCTAAGTGTAAAAGAAAATGAATAATGAAGATAATAGAGGAATGAGAAGTCTAAGTGATTGAGTTGAAGTGTAAAGTGTGTCTGTGGGTCATAGAGTAGGAGAAGGCTCTGCAGCTGAGTGCGCAGGGCAAGTCGAGTCTGTAACCGTTGGAAGAATCAATAAAGAGAAGTTTTGCTATAACTCTATATATCTTTTCCTGTTTTAATACATGATGGGATATAATTTACATTGTTTATTTACTGCGTGATCATGTATGAATGCTTTGTATTGCTAACTATAAGACATTCAAGTAGGCAAAGGTAGTTAATTAACATTGAAGATAAGTAAGATCTCAAATAATAGCGCAGAGCACGGAGCCCTCGGTTAGGGCTACGTGAAGGTAGGTTATCAGGAACAGAAGGTGCACGAAGCCACTTCTGTGTAGGAACAAACAAAGGACCAGTCGAACCTCTTAGACATGTCAAGGGTGTAGAAGCTTGGTTCTAGCACCCTTCCATACTACTTCGGGTGATATCTTAGTCCATGGATTGTTGCCGACAGGGCCAGTAGTATAGGGATTTGTTTGGCTAATTAACTTCGAATTTGGCTTAGGCCCCAACAAGCCAACAAATGGTTCCATTTATGGGACTGATATTTGCATAGAGATGTATGATGTCGTATCACTGGAATCCGACAAAGAAAGGAATTGAAGAGTGGTTGGACAGAAAGATTCACGAGTTCATGGCATAGGAAAATAGGAATCCACGATTGTCAAAGGAAGAGTGGTTAGATTGCTACTTGTATACGGAGATCCACAAAACTTTCTTTGCATCCTCCCCTACATATTTGTATGAGTGGATTGTGAAGCTAACAGATAGCCAAGGAAGGTGTAAACTTGACAAACCTATTGTGTGGACTCCACAATTGGTGCGCAAAGTGGAAGCATCAGAAGATCAGATTGCATGCGCTGTCGATCACTGGCTCAATAGAATTATAGGAGGATTCATCATCGAATTTGCAGTAGATACTTAAGTTAGCTATAGCAAGGAAGAACGACACTTCCACAAGGGACCGCGAGGTAAGTACCTTAAATATTTGAACTCTTGGATTAAAATGCTACTGTGTGAAAAGATGGTTATGAGAATAAATTGATTTTTGGGTCTTCGCGAAGTGGGAGAATCTACAGAAACAAAGGTAGCATAGAACTAGAGACTAACCCCTTGATTTCACCTCCACAAGGAGGCGAACAAGAGCTCGTGAAGGTCTTGCCAAGAAATGCGGTCAATCTGATAAAGCAGAGAATTCCGCGGATACCACCCCCACCCACACCACCACCAATTTCACTGTCTTCACCCATGACTTCACCCATCCCACCTTCGCCACCATCGCAAAGCAATATGGCCAGTGCAATAAATCTAACATTGTTCAAGAGAGTAGGGAATGAAGATCCGAACCAGTTTTGGTTCATGATAAAAGTTGTATGGGAAGCACACGGTGTCACAAATGACAATATAAAAAAGGCAACATTGTCTAGCGCTCTACAGGGTCGCATGCTGACCTAGTACATTAATCATTCCAATGAAAATACGAATGCGGGGATAGCGGATATCCAAGCTGCACTAAACAAGGAATTTGGCAGGTCAAAATCAGAAGCACATACGATCATTGGATTCAAGGGAAACACAATTCTACCAGGAAAAACCTTGTGGGAGTTTGATCAAAGACTGAAATGCTCAATTTGCGAAGCAAACATGAGATTAATAGATGGGCAACACCGCGAATAGTTTGTAGCATCGCTAATGCCGCATCTACGGAACGCACTTTCACACAAAGTCTAACCACTCAAGTTGAGGCTTTCGAGGTCGCGATGAGATTGCACGAGACTCTGATACAAGATCCTAACCTAGGAGTCCAACAGATTCACGTGCAATTGAAAAACTTGTGCCTTGAGATGCAGAGTTTGAAACAAGATAGGATAGCCTGTCTAGAAGTGTGCGATGAGGTATGGTGGGTAAAATGCAAGGGCTAGGGGTATGACAAGGACCATTTCTCGGTGTTCGCGAATTACCTCGCGGGAGGAGGAACAATGCCATTGAGACCATAGGCACAAGTAGGACCAAGTACGGTGCCTGCATTATGGTGCACAATTTGTTAGATAAGAGAAAAGCATGCTATAGATAACTGTCGTTTATTATAGAAGTATATGCAGAATTCACAACATTTGTTCTGTAATTTATGTAGATTAATAGGCCATGATGAGTGCACCTATAGAAGTTATGAGCTGATGATGGATCAGACTCCTACCTACAAAATTCAGGCTAAAACATGACCCCTTGACCAAAATGTGGGGATCGCATGAACAGGATTTCAGGGGCGCAGACGAGGCCGAGGTGGAATGGGACCAAGAAGAGGTCACGGATAGCTAATATGTTACAATTGCGGAGGGAATCGAAATTATGCCCATGATTGTACGAATCCAACATGACCATCATGCTTATATTGTACGTAGTTTCATCATGAGATGGAGGACTATCCCACATTGATATCGAGGTTGTGCAATAAAGGAGCACTCCAGTCTCCCCCAACTCAAAACCTACAGATGATGAGGTTTGAGCCACGCGAGGACGAACCTAATGTAAATATCGTGCTCCGATGTGGTATTATGACAGGGGATGACAAAGGCAAGCAGCTTGAAGAAAGTACCTGGGTTGGCAAGGCTCCAACAAAGGAACCAAAATTTGATTTAGAGCACACTAAGGAGACCTTCATGGAAGCTAAGAGGAGCTTCGCTAATGCCTCCACTTCAGGAATTAAAGACATGGACCCATTGATTCTCACTACGTTCTTGGAGACATGCATGAACTTGGTACACGACATCAAGGTGGTAAAGGGGCTACAAGAGCTCATAACTAGATGCACTAGGTCTACGCCAGGAGAACCATGCATAATCCAGAAGCTCGGGAAGCACACGATGTGAATAGGAAGGGAGATGATATTGATCGTGCAGATCGGGGAATACAAGATGGGAAAAGTTATTCTAGATTTACGATCGGATGTAAATATCTTGCCAAAGCAAACAAGGGAGTGCATGGACAGGCCTTCATTGCCATGGTCTCCTATCCAACTGTGAATGGGAAACTAGTAAAAGATCCCACCTATGGGGAGATTGCAGGGAATCATAGTAGATATCAAAGGAGCAAGTGCGCTAGTAGATTTCGAACTAAGAGAGATTGTTGATGACAACAATCCCTACCCCATGCTACTCGGAATAGATTGGGTCACTGACATGAATGAAGTGATAAATTTAAAGAAGCACAAGATAATTTTTGAGAAAAAAGTCACTGCCTGTAGTGGTACCTTTAGACCCTGCAGAAGGATTGTTGTACACAAAGGCCGTGCAGAACTAAGACAGTGACGATGATCTACACTAAATCTACAAGATAATTGCACGCGAGAAACACTGGGTAAATCCAACTACAGATGGCCGCATCTCATGGGAGTGCGAAAGATTCTGTACATTAGATTTTGACGAAGAGATAGAACGATGGCAGAACCATTTACATGAGGTAACCATGCTCAACTATGACATGATGACGACATCGCTACGCTGTGTAAGAATAGAGAGAAGAGATCTGCTTATGTACGATGGTTTAGGTGAAGTGGAGGAGTTCCTCAACAAATTTGAAAGAGAAGTGCTAGAACAACAACATTTCAACGCTCTGAAATGGGTGCTGTGCACTACGCCCACAATATGGTGGGATATGCACCAAAGAAGTTCTGAGGACTAGAACGAATGCAGTAGGATGATGTGCGTGCAGTTTGGGAATCCTAAGATGCAATTGAAAGACAAATATGGCAGATGAACCAGCCCTTGCACCCACTTATGTAGGTGGATACAGGCATATGGTGCGAAACCGGCATGAATGCACGCCGTCCTCATGGTAGGAGACACGATCTCTAAGCAGGTGTGTGTAAGGAAATGGAGCAAACAACCCCTCCGGTTGGCACCGCGAAGTATGGAAATACCAAGTGCACAGAAGAATATCCACGCAAAAGATGCTAAGTACGCAAAGCATTGAACAAGGTCCATAATGTGAAGCAGACTCACTGGGAGCTACGCGTAGCAATAGTTCTCTGGGCTTATCAGATCGCATGCAAAAACCTGACCACGTGGGCATCACCAAGGCTTGAATATGAAGCAACCACAGTAAGCCATATACTACTTGGAGAACTTAGACCGCGCATGATAGCACTGATTGATATGATGATTCACAAAACTTTGGAAGCAGAAATCTAACAAGGAAATTTTAGACTCCAAGAACTTGAAGAAGAAAGGGTACGATTAAGAAAGAAAAGCTCTCTAGTGGACACGAAAGTCAAGAAGCTGGAGGACGAACTAAGGGAAGATTTCCTCGATAAAAATACCATGATGATAAGACAGGGTGCGCATGATCATGTTGACGAGTTTGAGAACTATTGATGTAGATTGATCATTCTGATGCCATGGCTTGGACCGCATATTACTAAGCAAAGTAACTAGGGTGGCACATTGCAGATGATGATGTACGCAACGCCGCTAGTAACGAAGAAAGTTGGGTATTTCCCTGGGAGAATGATGGATGACCAAAGGAAACCATACCCGGGTGGCGTGGCCACCTGACTAGCCGAGAGAAGTACAGTCTCAGCACTCCAGGAAGTTGAAAGGAAGCATGAGACTATAAACTATCCTGCCTAGGAGTTGCACAATGTTGGAGCTGCGCACAGAAGAAAAGAGTAACAAGGTCCACAACCATGCACGAGGGGCTACGTTACCGCGCGGGTTGACCAGAAAGCGACCATTGAAGTCACTACTCATGATAGGATACTCGGCTTAAGACCAAATGGAGGAGGCGACAGACATTTAAGATGTGATTTATGGGAAAGATTTGGAAAAATATGCCGCCAAGGGAGCATTAATGGATTGGATTTGAGGGGAATGATCGAATTAAAATTCAAAAAGTGCGATAAAATACAAAGGGCTACCCAGCAAACAAAACTTTGTGATTTTTGAATTAAGCTATTGAGCAGAGCCCTCATTGTTTTTTGTTGAGCGTTGACTGAGCCCCGGAGTTCACGAGTGCTAGATTGCTGGACAGGTACGATGGCATCAGCTGAGCATGTTATGGAGATAACCCAAATGACTGCCAAGGAGGCCGCCCAGGCCCTGGCTATGGGGGATTCTTTGGAAGGTGTTGTGATTGTGGCAGAAATCCCGAAATCATTGTGCACGCTAAGACCCAAAGAAGGACAAACAAGTGATGGTTCTCGTATGTGTGTCCCTGTGGAACTCATTGAGCACCAAGCTGTCAATGGAGGAGAAGGGGAAAGCCGTCACCATAGAGACCGATAAAGAAGAAGAAGACCTGGAGGAACTACTCATCGACGAAGATGAGGATGAAGCCATGGAGGAAGAAATTCAGCTTGCGCACCCCTCGACAAAGTTTCTTGCCTATGTCCCCCTGCGAAAAGGAAAGGCTAAAGTACCTAATGACCTGGACGAGACCAAGAGCTCACTCTAGACACCGCTCCTCCTAGAGAACATTATGTTTTACGGCACGCACCTAGGACGGGTGCCGAGCCTAAAATTAGAATATTGGGGCCTCGCTAACAATGAGAAGTTCCCTCACCTTGAGATGAGGCACCTCATGGAGCCTAAGTAGAACACGACGGCGGGGGTTACAGAACTAAAGGCTAGGCTACTGAATCTACTATGGGTGTCGCACTTCCATCGTGCACTAATAACCATTTTCTTCATCAGGCACCTGCCTTGCCTTATGTATGATGGGTGTTTGTGGTTGGAGGAGCCCATCCCCATCATGAGAGACTTCATTCACTACATTTTCCAGCTTCCATGCAAAGGAGAAAACCTCACGGTCATATAGAAATGGAAGAGCAGTGACTTGGCTATTGCGAAGGCCATGAAGCAAAAGTACAATATAGAAAAGAAGAAGAGGGGCTAAGCCATATCCAACATCAAGGAAAAAGCAGTACGTGTGGTGACCCAAATCTTGGTAGGAAAGGTTATGCCCAAGTGCTGTGTGGATGAAGCACTTGCGTCGATGGCAGCACTGGTTGAGAAGTGCGCCGAAGGGGTCCAGTTTAACTGGTCTGAGTTCCTCTGCAAGGAATTTTTAGAGAATTTCCACGAAGCTCAGGAATAGGGAAAAATGTTCCAGTATGCATGCCTTTTGCTGTCCATAGTGCACGTGGCAAGGGAATTACCAGAAGATAGTCAATTCCCCATAATTGACAGGGACCTGTCGAGGCCACGAAGTATGCTTTGCTCTGGGCCACAAAGGATGGACAGAGGATCCACGACAGTAAAATATTCTCGTTGTTCATGGAAATGAACCTCAGAATGGAGATCAACCGTAAGCCATAGTTGTTGCCCACTATCTATAATAGCCTGGAGAGTTTTGCAAAATTTAAAGCATACATCCACCACATTTATATTAGAGCACTCAAGGGTTCACCCAAACAGTGGATAAAGCTCCCCTTCATAGCTACAGACGACGTCATTTTTAACATACTGGAGGCATGGCTGCTAAAGTGGCGGGCCCCAGACATCACGGATATCGAGAAGACGATAGCACAAAGAAAGAAAGATGAGGCCAAGTTACGCATTGCACCATTGGCCAAAAAGCGAAGGAAGGAAGCAATAGCAATAGAAGTGCGGGCGGCGCAGGACACTGCACAGACAACACTTGAGCAAGAATAGGCCATAGTAGCAATTCACGAGGTAGCCGTTAAGGGCACGAGGGCCAATCGTCGTCTCCACAAGAGTAGGAAGTAGAGGAAGCAGAGATAGAAGATGGAGGTGCAGACCCACAAACCGCATCAATGCAATTGCAGTGCCAATACCCAACAGAGCGGGAAAGGTCGTGTAAGAAGGTTAAGGCATTGAAGTTGTCTATTGACCTGATCACCATAACCGAGGTTGATCTCCACGACATCGGCGAGACAGTGCACGATGTCACCTCTGAGGCTCTCCAAGATTTCATGCAGGAGAACTAGATTTTGTTAGGGGTCCTTACAGCATAGTTTCAGGAATTACAGGCGTGCCCTCCTTAGGTTGGTACCCTTTCGACTAGCCTTGCAGTCGGAACAATGCCAACAGAACAAATGTTACGTGCGCAGATGAAAATACCATAGTGCTACCGGAAGGGGCACTTGTGACAACAAATGAGAACAACAAGCCTACAGTGAGTGCGCTAAAGGGTCTCGGTATCAATATTGTTTCACTCCCGCGAGAGACCTTATATGTTTTGTAGGATGGGATAACTGCAGAGCTGCGAGCTCGGGAGGTCGCGCCCTATAAGTTCTCACCGAGCAGAAAATCAATATGGAACAATTGAGCTTGCAGCGCAAAGAATTGGTGTCGTAGAATCAACAATTGGTACAGGTAATCGACAAAGCCTTCCAAAGCGTCCCAGAGATGGCCATCCTAGTGGACATAACAACAGAGGTGCGCATTCACAGGCTAGTAGAAGGCATCCATGAGGCATGGGAGGAAATGACAAAGGTTCAGCTAGAGTTGAACCTTTAGATCACCGAGCTGCAGTTAAAGGCACAATCGTCCACCCCTCCACAAAATCAGAGAACAGTGTGGAGGCTCTATCACTGCGGGACTAGACGAGATTGGTAGTGCAGTGTGAGACTGCTCCAGTATGTTGTAAGAATCACTTGAGGTTCTCACAAATCTGTAGGATGACCTCGACATCCAGTGGTTAGAGACAGAGGCAGGAAAACTCCAACAACATTATGACAACATCCAAGGAACTGTATAGATGGTGGTGCTCACTCAGTGGCTTGTGCGGATGCAACAAGCTATAGCACTAAAAGAGTAGGTGGATGCAACACAACACAAGGAATCAGTCCTGAAGGCACACATTCAACCTTAGATGAACGAGGCCTTCACCATCATAATAGAAATTGAAGGCAAGCTCGCACACATGTAGGGGATGCATGTATTGATGCAGAGAAGCACTCCCGACATAGAGGTCTTGGAACAACATATGCAACAGATCCAGCAGGCAACAGCTTAGTGTGCTACTAACCTTGCCAGAATTCGAGAATACTTGGAGGGACTTCGTGCAAAGATCTATGCACCGACAAAGTGCCTCGAGGGTGACTCATGATGTTTGTGTTGGGTTCATGTTGGGCATGGAATCCCCCCAAGGCATTTTTTGGGGCTTAAAGCCCAAGTTTTCAGGAAGTCTTTTGTAAAATCTCTGTGAATTGCGAGTGTTGAGTGCAAAAGAATAATAGAGTGACAAGGTTTTCCGCCTTAGTTTTGTAATGCAATGTTGGTTGGATAAACCTTCCCATGTTTCGCGAACCATGGGATTGTATAACTAGAGAAAGGCTCTAAGTGTAAAATAAAATGAATAACGAAGAGAATAGAAGAATGAGAATTCTAAGTGATTGAGTCAGTGTAAAGTGTGTCTATGGGTCGTAGAGTAGGAGAAGGCTATGTAGCTGAGTGCGCAGAGGACTAGTAGTTCATAGCTGAATGCGTGGACCCCTCCAGCTGTGTGCGTAGGGCAGGTTGAGTCTGTAACTGTTAGACGAATCAATAAAGAGAAGTTTTGCTATAATTCTATCTATCTTTTCGTGGTTTAATACATGATTAGATATAATTTGCAAATATATTGTTTATTTACTATGCGATCGTGTATGAATGCTTTGTATTGCTAACTATAATTCATTCAAGTAAGAAAAGGTAGTTAATTCACACTGGAAGATAAGTAAGATATTGGGTAATAGCGCAGAGCATGGCACAGCCCTCAATTAGGGTCGCGCGAAGGCAGGGTATCAACAACGGAAGGTGCGCGAAGCCACCTCCATGCAAGAACAAACAAAGGACTCGTCGAACCTCTCAGACATCTCAAGGGTGCGGAAACTTGGTCTTAACACCCTTCCATACTGTTGCGGGTGAGAACTCAGTCCAAGCTCCATAGACTGTTGCCGAAAGGGCCAGTAGTATAGGGATTTGTTTGGCTAATTAACTTCAAACCTATATGAGGCCGCAACAAGCCAAAAATTAACAATATAAAGAACACGAATAATAAGAGTATTCCAAAAATTGCTTCAAAATCCAACCCAAACCACATGTGGCTCAAGTGGGGATGACATCAAGATGCAGAGTCTTATCTAAATCATTGGGGAATATATAAAGATATATATATATATAAGATATAATATATAATATATATATATTACAGATATTATATAAAAACTAGATAGTTTTATATTAGTTTAACAAAATTGCATCGCGTTGGACACAACAAGGTTCATACCTAGATAGTAGGATCTGAAGCACCATAGATAACCTTTTTGGGAGTGATATATTTTAAAATTCAACAAAACGTATTTTAGTGCAAAGTCATAGGTATACTCCTAAAGGAAAAAGTAGAAAATTTACAAAAATCCTATAGAGGGCGGAGAGCCAATGAGTTCAAATTTGGCATAAAATCTTTCTAGAGTGGACATGTTGAGGTATTGGAGGAGAACATTCACTTCATTTAGAGGAAAATAGTTTGAATTTCCAAAGGAGTGATATCCCATGAAGGATTATTATCACTCGATATTAATATGCAAGATGAGGCTATAAATATCGTCAATCACATCCTGGATTTCTTGGATAAACTCCCCAGGTTGAATATGAATTTCCATCATTGTACCCTACAGAGCTTCGAATTTGACAAAGAAAATATGAATGGATTGACAGGAGGAATGGATGTCCACAATTTTTTTGTTTGACTAAGAAATGGTAGAGTTGATTGCAAGGAGGTTTGATAGATCCATCACAACATTGCAAAGTAGAAGGAGCCAATTCCATTGAGAGAGAGAAAGAGGAAGTTTAGAGGTCATAGGAAAGTGGGGATAAAAGGGTGGAAATTGAGGTGAATGTTAGTAATTCAAAGACCTCAATAAATATATTCCAGGATGCATAATTTCATATCTCACTAAATGAGAACCACATCGGGGCATGATTAATTGGTTGGAAAACCATGTCCATCAGAATGTGGAAGATCCCACCCTAGTTTAGGGAGAAACGTGGGAGCAGTTTATTACAATGTAACATGAAATAACGTGGGAACCATGGCTGATGGAGGAGAGGTATTATACATGGATTTAAAAAATTTATTGAATAACACACATTGCGAGATGGTGAAGTGAATTAATTCAAATTGTTTTCAAAAAATTGGGATGAATAATCATTGTCCATTTATAATACATAACCCCATTTTTTTGACAATACCTTATTTTCCTGAAGATCCACCAGATATTTGTTAGTCGTTGGAGTGTACAAGAAAGCTAACTTAGGGAAGACTAGGAGGAAATATCAAATGTGAATGAAAATATAAATTAGAGTTTGGATTGGTGGGATTCGTATCTAGGCATAAGCAAAAATGGTGTTTTCGAAGTCAGGCATGATTTCCAATTGTTTGGGAAGAGGTCAAATCAATGCCAAAAATGAGACATGATCCTTAGCTTAGTTGTTGGCACTAATGCCTAAGTTCCATGAACATAAAATTTTTATATTTATCCTACAATCATAGATTACTATCCCTATACCAATAATATTAAAAATATTATTACATCTAAATTTAAGGAGATTATGTGGTCTGATAAAGAATTATAAGATAAAATTAAGTGAAGATACTACAAGAAAGTGGTCAACCTTAATTTAGAAAATCAAAATTATCTCTATGTTCACTTACACAAATTAGAAAATAAACATTTTTAAAATGAGAATCAACTCCCATGAGTTACGCACTGAATATGCGCTTTAAATAATTCCAAAATACTATGGAATACAATAATATGACATATTTATAACAATAAATTGCTTGATGATGAAAAAATATTTGTCCTAAAGTGCCCTACATATACCGAAATTAGATGTGAATTTCAAAATATTTGTCACAATATCTAGCATCATAACCTCCTAAGTGAGAAAAACTATGGTGATCTAGAAATACTTGTCTTAATAAATTTTCGACAAAGAAATAAAGATTTAAAAATAAGTAAATGTTATCATACTTTCTTTAAAGACTCTTCAATATTTTGGCCATTTTCCTGCAATTTTGTATTAAAATCTTACATATATCTCTTGGAGTCAGAAATTTGAGTTGTTTAATCTCCAAAATCCTAATGCATGGGTTTTTTAGAGACTTGAATCCATTTATACATTTAAAATACATTGTAGACCATGAAAAATCACGATCACTATCTAAACTCTATAATTAAGTAGATTATTAAAATGAGTATCTAGGTCAAAGCCAATGATCATCTAGGTGTCTATATTAAAGTGGTAAAGTACCATTGGTTGTGGTCACTTTTCCAACCCATGAATTGTATATCGAAAAAAAGGAATCATCACTAGTGTAATCTAAAGGTTATAAGTTTTCGTTTTATTTTATAATATTATTTTCGATAATTTTTGTTTAAAATCTAGGAAGAAATAATTGAAATTATACTGAGATTTATAAATTGAATGTCTGAGTGGTCTCTCAAGGCTCTAAATCCTTAAATAGTTAAACTTCTCCATTAATCGCCACAGTGTCATGTGGCTGCCCTACAGAACCCTCTATTACAGGACAAAATTCTCAAATTCCTACCTCCATCTGGAATTGAAATTTATATCTCGTTATAGGATGATGTAAATGTAGACTTCGAACCCAATTAACCTTATTCATTAAAAAAACAACTTACATTATAATCACTCATCTATTTGGTTCTCCTTTTTGCTTTGACTTTATGCTGAATTAATGTCTAATCTGAGATGATCGTAACTCTACATCTTGAATTATTTTATCGAGGGGTATGACATATATATAGGTGAAAATTCAGGTTCGAAATTTTCTTGGTGAAAAGTGTTGGAAATTAGATAGAGGATAGAGAGATTGTCCACACAACAAATCACACACTCACTTCATATTTTATTGATCAAAACAGTTACACATATATAGGACATAAACCTCTGACTTCAACAAATTATGAGTCAGACATGACATGACTCCAACTCATAACATATGAATTAACAACTTCTAGATAGACTCGAGACTCACAATGACCACTACACATGACATGGAAGCATTATTTCCAACACACTCCCTTAATGACTACATGGAAGACATTAAAAACACATATTACAATAATAATATTAGTCTTTGTAGGACTAGTCATCATTAGCACATACACCCATTCTGAAATCCTGCGAGCACCTCTCTTTCTTCACTGCCATATCTTTGAGCTATCACTTGATCCATTTACGACATAACTACGTTAGACCATCTTTGATGTACTTTGCATAATTGATTCTTCTCGAACTCCCAGAGCACGACGAGTCATCCTTGATACTGAACCATCCTATGGACATACCCCCATCTATTGAAAACAATGGTCTTCCGTTGCATTCTTTAGTTATCTAGGAAGGTTTTCTAGGTACCGAATGTATTTAGAATTTAATTATACAAGGTGACCTCTTAAATACATAATCAAATAAACTTGGAAACACATGATCCTAGCTCCACACGACACTGCCAGCTTATAAAACATCATACATTTTCAAATTAGTGATATCTTCTTGTTTCACCATATGCATCAGGAGCCACAAAGTTGAAAATACGTTTATCTGTTCTCTAATTGGGTCTTCATTTTATTTTTCACACCAAAATAATTTTACAATCAATAACACGATATCTCACACTCCTCTCTCTCTCTCTCTCTCTCTCTCTCGCTCTATTTTAATAATAATAACCCTACTTACAAATATATCCTCTACCCATCAATAATAACAAATAAGTTAAATTTAGAAATTATGTCTAAGATTTTTGTCTTCTCAACAAATTGATAAAGAATAATGCAAGTCATTGGGATTTGGGTATTGAGCTCCTCCTTGTAAGGGTGCTCCAAATATGGCCCCCATATTCGCTTTTCCTTAGTAAAGTATTGTGTGGACTTACGACCAAGGATCCAAAGTCCAAACTCTGAGCAGCGTGAGATGATGGTGTTGAGGTTGATCCCACTTCTGACACCATAACACAGAATGTGATGATGAAGTTGTCCTTAAACTTGTTGTTCCACCATTTAATTCCCAACCTCAACATAGTTTGTTATGTCCCCATTATACTAGTGATTACCCCATTACAATTGTAGTTGTATCCCTTATTAATATTGTTGTGCCCCTATTATCCCCATATTGTTATTATTATGCCCCATAGAATCCATCTATTGTTATTTTTGTGCCTTTATATTATTATTGTTAGGTCGGCTGGGTTATATTGTGACTCCTCAGACTCCTATATATAGAAAGGAGGTTTTTTCATTTGAATAATCAAAGAATCATTCATTTGTGTAATGTAAAGGAGGTTGCCTGCTCGAAGAGGCTGAATTCTAAGGTGTTGATCTATCCTTTCTATCCTTTTGTGAGTTGGTTTCATAACATTTGGTATCAAAGCTTTGGATTCTAGGGTTTTGCTGCTCCAAATAGGTCATTGTGGAATTTTCGCTATAATTTTTTTTTTTGCGACATTTCAGAAGTGAAAAAGAAAAACCCATTTAATATGAAATCATACAGAACGTCGGGTCTGAATTTCAGAGCCTTTCACGCTATATTTGCGGAAGTTGGTCGTTTTGTAGACCCCTAAATTACATTCCAAACAGGTGACCTGGGGAAAATTGTCATAACTTTCTCTCTGAGGATTGGATTGAAATTTTGTCAGAAGGTATAGAAAGAGGATGGATTGTAGTTTCTCGTATATATTTCTCAGAGCCAAAGGTCGAAACAGGGACATGTGGCATGTCGTACAAGTTCACTTTACTGAACTAGTCTATAATTGGGTCACTGTGGGAGAATTGACATAACTCTTTCTTGGAGAATCCAATTTGGATCAGACTGGTGGCATTGGAAAGAGTACACAGAGGGATACTGCAAGTCGCAATTTCAGAATTGAATGATTCGAAATTACAGAGATACATCATAGGCAATATCGAGCTCCTACAAAGTGAAAAAGGTGTGTAGATTTTTTAAATTTTTGCTTAAGCTTGGTTTCAAAAATTATTTTGATGGAATTCAAAGGGCATAGTAGAGAA
>APFE030341659.1:0-31545 GCA_000404065.3 Pinus taeda | reverse complement strand
TTAGGTCCCTATAATATTAGTGATTACCCCATTACTATTGTAGTTGTATCCCTTATTAATATTGTTGTGCCCCTATTGTCCCCGTATTGTTATTACTGTGCCGCATAGAATCCCTCTATTGTTATTTTTGTGACTTTATATTATTATTGTTAGGTAGGCTAGGTTATATTGTGACTCGTTAGACTCGTATATATAGAAAGGAGGTTTTGTCATTTGAATAATCAAAGAATCATTCATTTGTGTAATGTAAAGGAGATTGCCCCCTCGAAGAGGCTGAATTCTAAGGCATTGATCTATCTTTTCTATCTTTTTGTGAGCTACTTTCATAACATAGTTTGTTAATACAGGATGCCAATGAAGGGTATGCTGATGCAATAATTCTACCTATCAGCCTTTCAATACATGTACATTAGACGTATGGCCTCTCATATTAAACATCGACCTAAAATAAGGATATGCAGGTGTGTAATTAAATAGATTGATGAATTTGTTATTGGATCTGATGAATTTGATGATGCAAAATCTTTCTTAACACTCTAGAGACCAGAATTTGTAGAACAAGAAAAAAGACACATTCATATCAATATGCATTGATAGGAATGTCAGTTTGTAATTAAGCACTTCTAATTTCCCTAGATCGACCATCAATCCCCTCGATTTGTATGTGTATTATTATCTTTCATCACCTAATCAAAAAAATGATTTCCTATATAACATGATGCACCACTATCCAATTTGATTTCTTGCATATCTCATCCTTGGTCCTTCTTAGAGGACCCTCTAATGAAATTTTCAAAGTCTCTGAGATAGTCTTAGAAACCATTCCACCTGGAGAGACTTATGTTTGATTATGGAAATAATGGCCTCTTAAATTGCATCTCTTCCATAAATAAAATTCATAGATGCCCCTGTGGAGAGCGGAACTATCCATGCAAGACACACACAAGTCATGCTCTCCTACGATCAATCTGTAGGATTTGTGTCGAGGAACCTTTAGCTTGTGGTTTTCATAGGCTCCCTTGGATAGGATTTCAAACATGGATACAACCCCTTCATACCTCTCACTCAACTCAGCCTAAAGAATGGATGGTAAAAAAATGACCACTCTCCTCCATAATTAAATCTAGGATACGCCCTCTAGAAAAATTTAGATCAAGATCAAGCCTCTCAAATCTCAACATTTGTATGCACCAGATTCTTTGTTGCACGCATATTTTTTTGGGCTGAGGATAAAAAAATGTTGTATACAAATTCTCCAAAGGAAATGAACAAATATACGCACAGGACTCCGACGTATAGAACACATATATTTCACACACTAAACTAATTTGATCTCACACACTCTTGTAGTGCCCTGCTCTAGTTGACTGACACTGATATGACATTAACATTTATTTAGCCCTAAGGCTCTCACTTTATTCTTTGAGGACGTTAGGTTAAGGATTCAGACACATGACTCTATTATTAGTGGTTGTGATGTCTATGTATGTTTTGCATTGATATTATGATAATGATAACATTAATGGTTATGTATGTTCTCTAGTGATATGATGATGATTGTAGCATTAATGGTTATGCATGTTCTCTATTGGTACTATGATGATTGTAGCATTAATGGTTATGTATATTCTCTATTGATATTATGATGAGGATATTAGTAAAGGATATGTATGTTCTTTATTGATATTATGATGATGATAGGAGTAAAGGATATGTATGCTATCTATTGATATCATGATGATGATAGCTTTGATGGATATGTATGTTTTATATTGATGTTAATATGATCATAGATTTGATGGATATGTATGTCTCCCATTGATGTTATGATGATGATAGCCATGATGGATGTGTCCCCTATCTTAGCTACTTACATTAGTTCTGGTTCACAATGAACAATGATGTGAATGACTAGGTGATGTTGATGATCTTATTATGACATTGAATAACACTGAGAAACTTTGTTGTTGATGATTTTGAGTATGACAAGAAACCAACAGAGGCACTCACATACGATGAGTTGACGACACCCTGTTTGATGGAAATTAATATTTTTTCTTTAAAATTCTAAGTCAATTTTGAAATCTGCTATATGTATATATATATACTCTGATGATATGTTAGTGGTTGCAGTTATAGACTAGTTTCTTGGCCTAATGACTCACATATGGGTGATTGGGTTATATAGTTGGATGGAACTACAGGGGAGGGGTGGGAGAGTGTTCATGATCTCACCTGCTAGCACTCCCGTCATGACTTGGGCTGGAAAGCTTGAAACACCTTCACCTTGAAGATCACGATGTTGTGTGGGAAGGTCCCAAATTTGGGGGGCATGCATCAAGGTAGATTCCTTGATCACCAACACCATTAGTCTCACTATAGTGGGAAACATATGAGATGATAGCAGTCTTTTTTGTTGCAACTATACTTTCCCCTCGTAGCCACTGGATGCTTGAAGGGAAAGTGGCATGGTACCCTTGGAACTTCAAGGGAAGTTCTTGAAGGGCATGACCAACTTGCCACCCTTGGCATCACAAATAAATTATTAGGAATAACACCCTTGGAACTTCAAGGGAAGTTCTTGAAGGGCATGAACAACTTGGCAACCTTGGCATCATAAATAAATGGTTAGGCAAGACACCATTGAATATTCAAGGGAAATTCTTGAAGGGAACGATCAACTTGACACCTTTGGAATAATTAAGAATAAATAAATTAATAAATTAATAAATATAATCAAGATATAAAAACCTGGTAAATTCACATCAAGTGGTCAATGATGTTAGAACTAAGGTAATTCAATCAAGAATAAAACTTGGGGTAAGGGAAGAATAAGAAGAAATAAAATATTTTACCTTCAGAACTTTACCCTTCGCATGTTGGAAATTAATAGGTAGACAATGTACATAGGTAACTTAATTAGGTAAAAGGGGGAAAGAGATACATAGATGTAAGTATAAATATCAATCCTAAAATAGTTAAACTTCACGAAGGAAGAAGATGGTGAATTAAAATAAGAATAATAAATTAAATTTTAGAGAAATTTAGAGAACCTCCATGTGGCAACACCCAACATAAGAATATCCATCAAAGAGGCAAATTGAATTAAATTAGGAAGTAGTTAAGGGACCAAATCTGAGACTTATCAATTGACTTTAATAATGAACAAAAATTAAGGAGTGGAAAAGGGGGACCAAGAGACAACTACGAGAAGAAATAGGAAGTCTTGTTGGGGTGAGGAAAAATATTATTTTTAAATTAAAATTTAAGTAAATAATTTTGGAGATCATTGGTGAGAGGGTGACACATGGGTGGGTGAATAATCAAACTATTGGAATAATAAAAATAATTAATTATGCATGAAATTCCAAGTATCACCTATGAATCCTCCTATAAAATAAGGGTCAAGCCATGGGAGAAGGGACTTCTTACCCTATTGTTGGATGGATGAAACTATGTGAGACTAGTGAATATGAGCTATACTTGAGTTTGGTGAGGTAGAGAACTTTAGAGAGGGGACACTTGAGCCAAAGAGTGCTCTCCTCTAGCAGCTAGCACATTTCCTCCATCGTACAACCCATTGGAGCTCGGGGGTCCGCGGGGAAGGAGAATACTCAAGGAGTAGGCTAGAAATTCAACCAATGGGTCAATACATTCATATCAAGAATTTAAAAATTTAGACATGGAGGCAAATGACAGTAAGGGAGTGAAAGTAGTGGCAAGTCAAGATTGAATCTCATCCCCTGCTGAATGATACCTATGTTATTATAATGCTCTTTTATATAACTTCATTGTGACTATAGTTAACAACATGTAAAATAAATGATATGAGTAATGAAGTGAATTTCATGGATGTTTTATATAAGTGCTTAGTACTTATGAGTTCTCAATGCTATCTTTTTATGGTTGTATTCTTAGTTTATTGTATTATTCTTTAGAAAAATATCATAGGGTGGGTCCCCACAACTCTATCCTAATTTATTTACAAAGAAATAAACTGAAGGTTATCTTACATCTTCCTCGTCCTCTTTTAAGGGAGTCAAGCCATAACTACCTTTGATACCATGTTAGACATTAGACAAAGCACAAAGATATTGTGCACACAACAAATCACACACTCACTTCATATTTTATTGATCTCAAGTAATTATTACTCAGACATAATAGGACTCCAACTCATAACAGATGAATAAAAAACTTCTAGATTGAATCCTTCAGACTCATAATGAAAACTACATATGACATGGAAGCATTACTTCCAACAAAAAGATCAATGCATAAAGTGGATGGTCTCTCTTAGCCAACTTGGGTGAGTAAGTAAGTAGAATATATAATCCACATTGCACTATTATAATAATAAAATTGAAGTATTTGTCTTAACATTTTAAGTGGGAAAATAAAATTAATTAAATCAAAAAGATATTTTCCATGTTTGATGAGAGATCTGGATTAAAAACTATCACATAGTTGGTAGTATATCAAATACATTCACAGAGACATTAATTTATTCATATTAATGTTAATATTAATATTATTTCCATATTAAGCTCTATTGATAAAACTGATGAAAATGGAAAACATAGTGCTATTCACAATAATTTAAAATAATGGAGACCAATTTGGAATTAAAATTGACTTCAAAATAGATGTTTAGCTAACAATAGATCACAAAGTATACACACAGTGCTTCAAACTCATTATCTATTCTGTAGTCACAACTTGTAGATGTATTGCCAACTTTTGTCACGTCGCTCCAACCACCCTGAGGAGCATGTCTACCGTGAATACAACCTTTAATTGCTTTATGAGGTGAATACCAACTTCAAATTTCAAATTTAGGTATACTATATTAGGTATTGATCTTAGTAATCAAGCCTTTTCCTTCCTTTATATATAAGGTTTTCTAATATATTAAAGGCTTGGTTAATGACAAAGAATTTTATTTTGAATTGTTTCTCTAGAAATAAAATGAATTCTAAATTAAGCAAGTGTAATATGCAATGTTGCTACTTAGCACCTATCTTTTATGCAAAATGTAGTTGACAACAAAAGTTATTGTATCTAAGATAAAAAGTCCCCTCATACCCATGCATAAAAAACTTTAAAAAAAAAAATGATTATTAAAACTTGTGATTTGAAGGTTCCGTTTTGTAGGCAAAATTATAATAGTTTAGATCTTCTTCAACTTTCGAATTTAGGTTTCTAATTTAGAATATATTTTTTTCTGGGCAAAGGCTAAACTAATTATATTAAGGAAATTGAAAAAATATGTACAAGAGGTTTTAACCTTTGAGAGTGATTAAACAACTCTCTATCAAAGTTTTTCAACAAAAGATCTTTCCTGCTAAGATAGAGGAACATGATAACAGCACTTAAGCTTATCAGAACAGTAATAGACTTTTACATGAAAGCTATCATCAAAAAAACATTTCCAAGCTAAAGATAGATACATGAAAAGATTCGAATTTTGCCAAAAAATAGAGCATTTTCAAAATGAGCCGAGCACAGGCGCATGCTTGTCTAGGAAAGACGCTAGTCGGAGAACATGTCGCCATGGTTGCCAAACAAAGGTAGCCGATCCCGAACAGAACACTTTGTAGTTAAAACATAGCATCCCCAGACTCGGAGCCTCAGACCTTACCCGCATAGCAGTGAATATCAGTTGAGTTTTTTGGAGCATTCTGCACGTTCCGCAGCTTCCCGTTCTGCAGCCTCCTGTTCTGCTGCTTCTCATTCTGGATCAGGCTCCCAGGTCACCTCCATACCATCCGGGATGTCTTCAGGTCGATGAATTCCTGGCGGGAGCTTCAGGTACAGGATATTGGCAAAGGTGTCGTCCGGCTCCTTGCCCTTCCTGGAAACTTCCATTTCCTGGGGATCCTCTGACGATTGCTGAGCAATATTTGTAGTATCCTTAGCCATCATGCTTCCAATTTCTTTTAGAACCTCGTTCTGCTCTTCCGAATGAACACAGGTACTATCGTCTTCAAGCCTACTCTGAGAGGAGGGGATGTATGAGCTGTCTTCCTTTCCCCTCATCTGAGAGGAATTATCCGAACTTGGCTCCTTTTCCTCTGATTCCTCCTTCCCGTTGTCTTCCTCTTCATCTTCTTCAGTGAAGATGACTGTAATCAATGCTGAGATGATAGGCCTGTTGGTTCGGCGTTTGTATTTAAAATTTGCCGATTGCACAGTGTTTCTTATGGCATTCCCAGAATCCTCAGACCCAAGTGAACTTGGCGAGGTGCAAGCAAGAGGGGAGACACGCCGTGGGCTTTGAATTCCCCTGCCTCAAGATTGTCCCCTCTGTCCATAATTCTGCCCACGGCGGGGAGTGGCGCATTGATGAGGAGCCATATTAGGCATATGATGCTCCGTTGCCTCCAAATGCTTACCCTTAACCGCTATCTCTTCCCTGTTCACCTCAGACGTGGGGAATTTAAAGATTATCGCTGCAGACAGAAGGTTTCCTCAATGCAGTGCCTGTAAGGTGCTGTACCGTTGTTTAACCCCGACTACGATCTTCCCAAAATGTCGAGAGTAGATCTTCATCCCTGCACAGTGCCTGGCTTTGCGCAGAGGCTGACTCTCTCCAACACCTCCCTCCTTCCTCACCAGACCAACATTCTCTTGCATAGTTGGGCTGCAATTCCGCTCCCGTACAGACAGGCATTACTCCTCGAACATTCTGGTGTTCATTCTGCTATAGCCTTCGTTATTCCCTTGGGATGGTAACCGGCGTAAATGGCATTGAATGCCATTCAATTCCGCATTGATAAACTTCATTTCACAGCTCCAAGACGTCGGCTCGCTGTCCTCTCTGCGTGGCCGGCACATGGCCTCTGTTTGTCATGTTGGCACCAGCATATGGGTTTCTAATTTAGAATATTAATACAAATTTTCAAAATATTAAAACAAATAGAATTGTTAAAGTTTTAAACTACGGATATTTTTATAGTTGAATTAAAAAAGTTAAGATTCAAAATTGTTTAGTTAAAACAATTAAATTTCAATTTTTCATGAAAATCATTTATAACAAATAACTCCACAACAAATGACATCAATTTTTTTTTTTTTTAACTCTATATTCTTAAATAACTAACGCATCTACAAATTCTGATAAGAATTTATCTTGCATTATTTGACAACTTGATATTTCAAGGCCTTATACGACTCTTACACAAGTTTCCCATAAAATCAAACAAGCTATTAAAGGTAGGTAAAAATGTTTGAAATAAAAACTCTTAATATCATAAAATCAAGCTAAATATTAAAGGTACGTGAAAATGTTTGAGAGAAAAATGTTACATAATATTAAAGGAACACATAATTAATTGTGAAAAAACATACTAACTTAGGAGCATACCAAATAGCTATAAAGATTTTATAATGGAGGGGACATTGTTTTTTTCTTATCAATACATTTTATTATTTTGAAATATGTTATTAGTAAAGGAATAGTTAAGGTTCCAATAAGAAATCGATTTATGAAGGTTGTATTAAAGTACTAAGTCTTACAAGAGTTTTTCTTAAAGATTTCCCATTATAATTTAGGAATATTTTATTTTAGTGACATATTAATTTTATATCTTTTTCTTATATTAAATAGATTATATATGTCAATATTATATATAAAGGTGAATCTATATATAAAGTGATTTCAAACGCACACATATATATTAAACCACAAAAAAATCATAAAATAAATGCGTGATTGTTCAAAATTTTCAAAAACTTGAGTAAACTTCGTAAATTATTTTTAAAAGTTACACATTAATTAAAAGTTAAACATGAGTTTGAAACACTTACCAGAAATGAAATGTCATGAATATTGAAATTTAATGTGTATTGGTTTTCATCAATATTGAAATTTGATGTGTGTACTATTATGACACTTGGTGGCATATAATTTTTTTTCATAAATCTTGAGATTTAATGTGTGTATTTTTATGACAATCAATGGTATATAGATTTTTATTTAATAATATTTTATTTTTAACAATTATATATATAACCCCATAAAATTACTCATTTCATTTATATGAACCTATAAGAAAATAAAAATTCAAATTTCAAAATTTTCAAAAATTATTTCCTTACAAACCTTACATTTATGCTTTCTCTAGGTGCAAAATACTCTTAGACCAAAGATGGATAATACAAATTTACAGTTACCATTCCTGGTTGCAACAAAAAATTGACAGACCTTCTATCAAACAAAACCCTGGGGAGGTTTCCAAAACAAAAATGGATATTTTCAGGTTTCTGTTGAAGCGGCGAAAGACTTAAAGTCTGTGAGGGAGTGTTGAAAGGTCGTCCAGTTTGCTCACCAACCATCTTACCTCCACGACTATTCATGGCCCGTTGGGCAATATGACTGATAGCTTCAACCATATTATTAAATAAAAATAAAAATCATTAAAGTATATGAAACGCTAAAAATTATTAGATTATTAAATTATATGTAAGTCTAGCCACATGTGATAAATAATTTTTATTTATAAATTAAAGATAGGATCAGACTAAAGAAGCTAAAAAATGATTCACATACCTTTTACATTATCCGTTGGATCATGTATTAGACTAAGAATATTCAGAGACTATTAAATCTTGTCCATTCATAATTTAAAATTTTGAAATCCTTCAAGCTGAATTCCAATATAGAAAATTCCTTAGAGGCAATTATTTGAAGAAAAAGTTATTAAAAATAATGAAAACATGGAGTAAACTATGCATTCATGACCTACAGGTATCATAGTCACATTTTTTCTATAATTTAATATGTGTTGGGAATGCATGAGCCACAACAAAGCCTAGGAATAGAGCATGGATACTTATACTGAATTTTGACGAAGTTCTCAAAAAGTCTAGGCAATTGGCTTGGATGTTGGCCCTAAATTTCTAGAACAAGTTCTATCGTTGCATTATTATAACTAGGAGATATTGGCCATATCCACGCGGAGGATGGGTTACTCATATGGCTGGAGGCCTCTGACCACTCTAACAGGCTTATATATGTGATGTTGAGAAGTACTTAGGTCAAGGAGTGGTCTAAAACCAAGGAAAATGATTATCAAATAAAGTTAGGTTGATAACAGTGTGATCATTCATCTTTAAGTGTTTGTAGTCAATTCTAGACAATTGGACCTCATTTGTGTAACTGCTCCTTGGAAGTTGGGCCATGCATAGTAACTCTCAACTCACGTTTTCCATAGTAAGCATGTAAAAGAGGTTAAATGGTGGGTGTAGTGTTACATTGGAAACCTTTGTTTTGAAATTTTAAATACTTTGTGGATCTTACAGCTACTTTCTAAACAATAAAAAATTTCAAATTTCCACCAATATTGAAGGATAGAGCTCTTAAACGGTTCATGAGTTTAGGAATGAGTTCTATAAAGAAATGAGATGATATGAAAAGAGTATTTTTGGAGAAATATAAAAATTATTTCATACACGTGACCTTAGAGATGAAGTCTTTAATATGAACCAAAAAGAGGATGAAATCCTAGAAGATTTAGTGGAGAGGTTTTCTTATAATGTCAAAAGAGCTAAATTGCATTATTTAGGATTTTACATATTAAAAACTCTCCTACTAAGAGCTATAATGGATGAATGGACTGATCTTCTTAACCTAGTGGGTAAAGTAGATGTCTCTCAATTGTCATTTCAAGAGATTTTTGAACTGTGCAAGAACATACGAAGGGGAAAAGTAAAGTATGGCAGATCCCCCTAAGATCCAGTTATGGAAAGAGTAAGTAAGTCGACATCAGGATTGGTAAGTCAAACTAAAATTAACAATTTTCTAAATATTCTTTGTAATTTAAGTAAATGGATTGATATTCTAAGAATTCAAACAATAAGAAATTTGAGAATGTTTCTTCGTTTATATTTTTCCCTAAATGTGGAAAGAAACAGTCTTTACAAGAATGTCCACTTGATATTGAAATTTGTGTTATCTATGTAGAATCACATGGTACCAAAGATTGCCCACCAATACCAAGATTGAATGCAATTTAAAAAGGAGAAAATCAAACATGGGAACTACCCTATTATGTAGTTCCAAGAAGGTCACCAAGGCGGCCTTGCTAACTAGGTATGATCTGAGATCTTAATTCTCAATGTCAAGGTTATACACAACAATCTCAAAGTAATTAAAACACATCGTTGCCTTGGAAAACTTGGCTATCCCAATACCAACCTCAAATCCTATCTTGGCAAAAAGGATGGCAAGGGCCTTACGAAAGAAATCTACCATATCCTCAATATTTTCCTCACTATCCTCAATACCAATATCATGTTATCCATACCACTCACCTCCACCACCACATCATTTTCACTCTCAGTTGACCTCAATTCAATGTTTCCCATTACCACCTACACAGGAACGTCAAAGACACATTCTACCTGAAAGACCATTTCTGATCACCAACAATAAAATACCCCAATCCACTTAGAATGTTGAGATACAAAATATTCAAACAAATCCTCTTGATCTAAATGATACTCATATTAGATCAGGAAGAGTATTACAAAAAAATGATTCTCTAGTTGTCTTTGAGGAACAACGTCTAGAAGAAGAAGAATACACAAAGAAGGATAAAGAATCGTGGACCACATCTGATGAAGTGTGGTCATTGGAACCGGAGATCGTGGAATTTATACTATGGTTGTCATCAAATCATTTATGCATTCAAGAGATCAATCAACCCATAGAAAATATCTCAATGACATGGTGGAGGAAGACATACATAATGATCCATATGAGAAAATGAAGCAAGGGGATCAAAACTATATATAACGTTGGTTTCAGACAATCATTGAGGTGGAGCACCACTTTCTTCTTCAATAGTTCTTGACATAATCTCAATCAAAACAACTGGTTTCTCATATTCTGGTAAATATGAAAGCATATTTATCAAACCTGCATATGAATTTATTTGTCATCATGTTATGCACATGTTTCCATTAGAAGTATTCCTATACTTGAAGGATATTTTTTTTTAGGTAGAGTAGCATATACAAATAAAAAGAAAATAAAGGAAAAATGAGTGCTACTGTCAAAAACAATTCACGAGTGCAATTGGACATGAGATTTTCTTACAAACTAGACAATTGGCAAGCAAAGTTAACAATAAGTTATTGAATTTCATGATGGTATCCATAATTTATTATGGTTCTTCAAATTAGTTTTGCTTTTATGCTCAAGTTGGATGATGTGGGATTCCTTAAGGCCCACCTTCCAATAGATCTTGTCCCACCTATTTCAACACTTAATTTGGGACTAAGATCATAGATTATTTTATGTGCCTTGAAGCTTGACTGCATCAATGGAAAGCCTCATCACTCACAACAAATGGAATACAACAATGTCTCTTTATTGTAAGACCTTGCATGTGACTCGACTTCAACACATTCATTTTTCCTTATCAAGATGCACTTAGGTAAATTTAAACTCATTTACGTTATCGGTTAGTTGTCTCGCATTAGTTAACTATTTTCATCAATTATCCGTAATCCAATGGTTTCTTTCCATCCTGGACATCGACTCATTCATTCACATGGTAATAATTGTACCATGGATTTTTTATGAAAAATGTATGGTTTAATGAAATTAACAAAAAACTTGTAGGAGTTCATTTTATTGTTCTAAAAGTTTCTTATAGTAGCATGTTCATCTTTTGTTCACATAAAAACTTTTGTCCAACAACAGCATGATGGCACTACTACAACTCTTCTTCATTCATTTATGTTTCTAGAAAATCAATAAAATTAGATCAATTTCAACCAACATGCCTCATATTTCATTGTCTCTACTTCAACGCTCAATGCAAAGTCCAAAATAGGAACTCAAACTCAGAGAAGACAACTTCCAAAATAAAATAGAAAGAACTGTGGAAAGCATGCAGTAGCTACTGAAAGTTGTTGTAGCCACGGAAATTTGTGGTAGCACCTTGTTTTATGGTTGTAGTAGCCTATTCTAGAGAAGTTTGGACATCAATATTACAAAAAAATGGAGTAGAAGTAAATAATTTTGAGACATGGGGTTTTCTCATAGTATGATAGATTAAGCAAGATGCTGGAACGATTCTAAAAATATGTAATTTTGAATGACATTTTGGTGGGTTTTTAAGGCAGATCCTTTATTTTCATCATTGTGCAGAAATTAGGACAAAATTTGGTTTTTTGTCACAAAAACATTTTTTCTTCATCAAAATAGGATTTTGAAGACATATTTATGTTGAAAAGGGTAAAAATACATTCTTTCCATTTTGAATCACTGAGTTTGGAATTAAATGAGTTTGTGGTGTAGGTATTTGTACAGCATTGGATATCATAAAAATTGATAGCAATTCAAAGATCCTCCTTTAGCAAATGAGATAAGCATACATTATTTAATCTTGAACTTTAGCTAGCATGTACCGTCTTCCATAAAACCTCAATTTCAAAATGAAACACATCAAAATTCAATGTAAAGGTAAACTTGAGGTAAAACGAGCTTTATACTTTTTAATTTATTATAAATTTTACAAATTTGGATGAGAAAGCTATTGTAAACATGTAGTCCCAATTTCTCCTCCATTATGATTTTTCATGCACTTTAATGACCAATCCTACATTCCATGATTCATTCCTAATGAGCACAGTCTTTTATGGTACAAAGAGCACATTATTATTTTAAAAGTTTCACCACTCTCTTGTTCAAATTCCTCTTGTATCTGCCATATAAATTGAATAAAACTTCCTTGATGAATAATATGACCTTTTGGCCTTCATATGAGATTAATTAGGAATATGGACGCACTTTCCTTAATGGTCCATCAACATGATGTTCTTGAGAAAAATAATTATTTTACACATAGAATAACTTGAATTCATGGTACATGTTTGTAGCACATGATCAAAAGGTACATGGAGAAATATTTGGACTATGTGTCATAAAAAAATCTTCATATTTAGATTATTGATGGAAGCCTAGAAATAATTTGTACATGGCTAGAAGAAAAAAAAAGGACGCAACAAGTTTGTGTTCACACATTATTGGAATTATTTCGAAGAGTATTTGTTCTCTTTGGTAAATTGTGTACAACCCGCATCAATAACTCTTATTTTTTGTTATGTGCAATTCATCTTGTTAAAATTTCATAGGTGGTGGTATTATTGCATACAACATTCAAGTTGCACATGGATACCATTCATTATTTGGTAAGTTCTTGAAGACGCTATGTGACAACATTATTGAAGTAAGTTTGGATTCTTTGGAATGTCTTTCTACATGGTTCTTTATGCATGAATGCTAATAAGATGAGTATTATGGGTTGCAATTTATGATCATTTCCAACCATACTAATGGGATGAATTTCACAAGTATGGAAAGCACATTCTATGGATGTAGTAAGAGTCTTTATGAGGACTTCACAATATGGTATTCTACAAAGGATTGGACAAATTGTTCGTAATTAAGTAGTGACAAGAACCTCATAAATTGTTCCCAAGTTATTAAAAGAGCTATGTTTTAAAAAGATTGAATTTGCAAAGACTTTGACAATAGTGACAAGTACTTGGATGTGATACTTTGTGGGTACCCTTTCCTTTCACACAATTTACATATGATAATGTGCAAGGGGCTAATAAGTAATGCATGGATTTTCTTTTTATTAGAGAAGAACAAGTCAACAAGCATCATCTCTACCTCCATATCATTCATGAGCAACATAATATAGCATTACCACTTCAACAAGAGGATGTATAACCCTAGTTTTCATTTTGAAACTATCAATTTGTATATGACACAAAAGGCAAGTGTGGACACAAAGGCTTGTTCTACCATGTGTGTAATTTTGGAGAACAAATTCATTGGTTTGCCTACTAAGAGAGAAAGGAAACTCTTACCAATATAAATGATCTACACAAATCTCTTGGAGCGTTGGTTAAGGATTTAGTTGAGATATCAAAATAAAGGATTACTAGGAACTAGTTGGATTATGAAACTTTGTGAAGCTTTATTTGCATGTCATGAAAAACTTAGGTGTGGAGCAATGTTGGGCCTCCAACTTGTCATGATTTTTCTTCTCAAACCATCCATTTCACATCATTCCACTCACCCATTGTCATCACTATTAACCATATTTCTTCATAAACACACCAAACTCCTATATACATGTTTACATGGTTTATTATTTTGATTTCCTTTACTTTTAATGAATTAATTAGGTTTTTTCTTAGTTTTACTAATGAAAATTTGGTGAGTTCAAATTATGTAGCTCAACTCAAGTTTTTGTAGCTATCTTTGTGATTGAGGTAGTAGCACCATTCTAGAAAGAAATATGGCACATGGAATTTGTGAAGGTTTCAATATGGCCTTTTATTAGTCAAAGCTTACGCAAAACACATGTGTGAACCTCTAACAAGAGATCAAAGGAAAAACGTGGCAGTTTTGACAAGTCAACTTCGAATGTAGTTTATGACCAAATGAAAATGAATGTTGGAAAAAGAAAACATGGGTTTTCTTTAGAATAAGCCTAATTACGCTTTAAGTAAGTGGTTTTCTAAATTTTTTTTATGATTTAGGATATTTTCCTCATCCTTTGGAGCCCTATTTTGGAGATTGCATGAGTAAACAATTTACTAATTTGCCATTCAATGCATTGTCAACCGAAGAAGTTAGAATGAGTTATGTTCTAGCAAATTTGTAGAAGGAAAATAATATTCCATGGCCAGATTCAAGCAATAAAATTTGAATGATGATGATATAATCCATTCTTATGTGGCAACAAGGAGATAGCGTTTGAATTCTAATAAGATTATGGATTTTCAATATTGATTGTCTTATTTGTAGCCTACTTTCCATAGTTTGTTAAACTCTGGAAACATTATAAAATCCTCATTGGATATGATATGGGGAACATTAGAATATACTCTTTGGAGAATTTTGAAGTTCATGTACACACTTTTATTTTAATCCAAACTTGCAGTTCATTACCTCAGTTCAAATGAAGAGTTACATATCTCAATTCAAAAGATTTATTCTACATTTTTAAGTCTCTCATGTTCACCTAGAGGTTCCCCTTATGTTCACGAGATTGCAGTTTAGTTACCTTTCCATTCTTTCATTTACGCATTTTATATTCATGATATGTTTTGTTACAGGTTAATGGTGACATCTCTTTGAATTTTTAGTATTTTGTTTTCATTATTGCATGAATGCTAATTTGTTTCTTGTTCTTTGCAGTAACTAAGTGATTGGATAAGCCATTTCAAAACACCAAACACATTTTATAATCACCTTTGTTATAAGTCTTTTAGTTCCGCAATCATTTCAGTATGAAAATTCATAGATAAAATATACATTTTTGCACAAGCATTTTAAATACAAGTGAACTCTTAAAGCCAACAAGCGCAAAATGAAGTAGTTTGTTTATTGTTCCATTGCAAGTAGTTATTATGATAAGTTTTATTTATTTCATAGCTTAGGAATCATTTACCTTTCAATAACCAGCCCACTTCAAAAGATTGAAACTAGTAATTTTTTTATTAAACTCGTTTGCTCTCCTTACTACTCTTAGAGGATACACAATTTCATTCACATAACAAATTGCTTCTCTAGATTAAAGTTGTTACGGATTTAAAAGTGCCTTTAATTTCTTATATTAAGATTTCCAAATTTGATAAATTAGAATTTTCATTGCTTTCTAGGAATAATTGTTGTCTTAAAGTTCAAAGCTTTTATAGACTACAAAGTTTTATGGTTTTCTTTTCAATCGCAATATGTTTGCACCTTGTTTTGAATTGATTTCATAAGATTCATTTTCATTCAGAATTTGATCACATTTTTTAGAATAAGCTTTGCATTTTTTTTATTTTCATTTTTACACTTTAAAATTGAAACTCGATTCGTAACATATATTGTACAAGTGTACATCACAAGGATATGAGTTCCGAGTTTGAAAATTAAATAAAAAATATTTAACTCAAAATTAAATTACCCAACTGCATACAATGAAATACATATGAACAACTACTACACTTAGTCCATAAATCTTTAGTGAGGCCTGTGATAAGACTTGCCTTCTTTTTCTGCGACCACTTATGGAACCCTAGGACTGTTACTTAGTTGGAAGTGTGGGTGTGACATAGTCATCCTCATTCTAGGGTAACGTGGTTCACCTATAAATCCTTATTACTAGCAATATACTTATCAAAACTTTCAAAACTATAGGCATTTACATTGTTACATTTAAAGCTTTCCTAAATTTATTTCCTTCAATCCTTATTTTAATTACAACAATAGGAGTGGTCAGAATTGGTCTTACTACCTTCATTTATTTCTTCATAACAATATGTCTCCCTTTCCTTTGAAAACAAAACCCTTACCTACACATAAATCTCTTTATAGAATTTGTTGCAAATTTTTTACATTATATAAATTTGGAAAGCTAGTGCAGCCTAATGCAGGAGCATTTAGCGCAAGGAAAATCATGGTAAATAGTAGACATAGCCGGTCATGCATTTTAGGAAATAGTTTTCTTAAGTATCAAGTTAAGGAAATATTTAGGCCTTTAAGTATGATTTAATTAGACAATGGGGGAATATGTAAATACTCTGAAAAATAAATAAATGAGAACATAGTGGTAGAAGTCAAATCCAACTCTTAAACAATTCCATGATTCTAGGAACAAGAGAGAGATTTTGGGCATTAAATGGGAAGCTGATAAAAAGACTTTTCTGTTTTAAAACAAAGGAGAAGATGGAATGAATAAAGTCTCAAGGAGACTTATTTGCCACATATGTATGCATGGAAAGAGCTTTAGGGCTTTTGTTAGAGGGGTCATAATTTCCTCCAATGATCTAATCTAATGCATTCTATAAATAAGTGAACTTGTGCGTTCAATAGGAGGAGGCCACGAATAGTAGAATCAGGCTTGTGTATTTGTGCATGGGACCGAAGTGTCTCGGATGTAATCTTTGCTTTTATATTAATATATGTAGGTGTTGGTTCTTGACTATGTCAGAGTATTGAAGAGTATCTCATAAAAATTTGAATTATTGTGTTGAACTCGTAGGTTCTATGACAGAGTGCAGGCAAAGTTCTGAAGTACGCTGGGGCGTAATACTGACAGAGGAACCCTATACAAAGGATTTAACCTTGGGAAAAGGAACACTAACAAAGGAGTGTTTTGAAGAGGATGGATAGTCTTTCGAAGATATCGAAAGTCTGGAGGAGTACTCTAGGAGAACAAAGTATGATGGAGAATACCTCTTGAATGAGGGAAGTAGTGATTTGGTACAACAGAAATACCTTGAGATTACAAGGATCAAAGGAAGACAATGTTTTAATATTGTAACACATCATGTAAAGGATGAATTTGGAAGAAAAGAGAATTGTGATGAAGTGCATGCTAAGTGTGAAGAAGAGATTAAACTGTTGGAGAAACTGATGAGAGAACCTAACGATAGAATAGAAGCTGTAGTTATAGTTTTATGAAGAAGAAGATGTGTCTCAAGTAGCCATGGAGATAGGAAGATGCAATAATTTGTTGCCAAGTTCATTAAAAAGCATGAATGAGTATGAGTGTGTGATCAGAGAGATTGAGCACAGGTTGTTGGAAGATGGTAAAGAGGTAGTAGGAATCAAATAATTTCAAATTGAAGATAATGAGTATTAGGTTAAAGGAGGATAAGTTCACTACTCTGAACCCAAGTAGGAAGACATCATTAGAATAGATGGTGTGAAAGAGAGACTAATGGACAATCTCATGAATTATACTGAGAATTTGAATCAACAAACTGATATGATGAAAGAGGAAGAGGAAATAGAGCAACAAACTGAAATGTTGCCAAAGAAAGAAGAAGCACCAAGGCCTCATGTTTTTAATTTTAACAAGTGTTTTGTGAATCCAGGTTTTGTTGCAATTTCTGGAGGAGATTCAGCAGAAGTGAGCAGCCAAGTAAAGATGAAAGAAGAAGACTTCATGGAAGAATTCAATCCATGGAATGGAGAAATTAAATTGCTGGAAAGAATGCTAAACAATCATGATTTAATCATGAAAGAGGGTAAGGATGATAGGGAGGCAACAAGTAAACCAAAGAATGAAGCAAGTAAAAGATAAGTCAGCGTAGGAGTCACAACAAGTGTTGAAGCAAGAGAAAGCAAACCAAAACTTGGAGCAAGACAAGAAAAAGTCAACATAGAAGATAGCAACAGTAACTTGGAACAAAGAAATACAAAGCAGAAGATGAACCAGCCCAAAGATATGTTGGACATAGAAATTGAAGAAATATGGCAGCAGATGATGAAGTAAATCAAATGGAGGAAAATGGTAACAACAGTAAGCAAGATCAATTAGAAGTTGAACCTGATTGACTTGAAGAAGAAAATGGAGCAAAAGACAGTAGAAGTGCAACGAAAGCAAAGGAATAAAGCATTTGTACAGTTACAGAACAAAGTGTGGGATCTTGGAAGACCAAGACCAGAAGACACATGATCAGGAGATCATGAAAATTTTCCACTTTGGGAGTCTGATGCAGGAGCATTCAACGCAAGGAAAATAATTGTAAATAGTAAACATAGGGGGTCATGCATTTTAGGAAATAGTTTTCCTAAGTAACAAGTTAGGGCAATATTTAGGACTTTAAGTGTGATTTAATTAGATAATGGGAGAATATGTAAATTCTCCCAAAAACAAATAAATGAGAACATGAGTGGTAGAATTAAAATCCAACTCTTAAACAGTTCCATGATTCTAGTAACAAGAGAGAGATTTTAGGCATTAAATGGGAAGCTGATAAGAGGAATTTTCTCTTTTAAAATAGAGGAAAAGATGGAATGGATAAAGTCTCAAGGAGATTTATTTGCCACATATGTATGCATGCAGAGAGTTTTAGGGCTTTTGTTAGAGGGGTGATTAGATCCTCCAATGATCCAATCTAATGCATTCATATAAATAAGTGAACCTGTGCGTTCAATAGGAGGAGGGCACCAATAGTAGAACCAGGTCTTTGTGTGTGTGTGCATGAGACCAAAGTGTCTTGGATGTAATCTTTGCTTTTATATTAATATATGAAGATGTTGGTTCTTGATTGTGTTAGAGTATTGAAGAGTATTTCATGAATGTTTGAATTACTGCTTTGAACTCGTAGGTTCTGAAGTACGCTAGGGCATAATATTAATAGAGCAACCACAAAGGATCATTGAATCTAATCGAAGACCAAAGTGAAGATCTATGGTGAAATTGTGAAGCAAGAATTCACTAAAGGAGTTAAGCCCAGGAAGAAGAGCAAGCAACGAAAGCACGTAGGGCATAACCTTAAAGAAACTCAGAAGACACAGAGAAACTGAAGAAAACACATAAAACCCATGTAAAAGAGGACGAGCGGAGAAGTAAAGTTCAACACTCAACAACCATTGGAACAGTTAGATCAACAACTAAGAATCAATCACATCAATGGTAGTCCCTTTAAAGTTATTGGAATAAGAGCGAGTAGTGATTAATCGTGGGTTATTGGATCGTGGCCATATCAATGGTCACGATTTAATTGCATATCGATCATCGGAGGTGCCAAGGGTAAGTGGCATATGACTGTTGTGATATCGCTGATAGCGATATATTAATGATCGGCGTCGGGGGTTATTGACAAGTGGGCATCAAAGTTGGCGGAGATCGGAGAAATAGTGCAGGAATAGTGGTGAATGGAACTAACGATATTATAGCCGTGGTTGTAATGAATTTGAAATTTGGCGTATAAGGTTGGAGTGGGAATTCCTTTGTATTCCCAATTGATTAATATTTTTATAGTTATATGGTGCAGCCTTTTAACACAAAAGTATGTGTTCTTGCTCTGATTTCAGAGATCAGAGTCGGAGAAGGAGGATGGTGTAAATGTGTTAAGACTATGGAAGTCCCGTTAGCCGATAGCGATTGCGATAGAGGTTTTAACATTGAAATATGTGTTGATCCGTAATGAAAGGGGAAAATGTGCTTGGGAGTATTTACCTTTGTAAATGGATTTCCCTTTGTGATGCGATATAAAGTGGAAAAGCACCGATAGTGCAAGTCGTGCGATATAGCATATATTAACCAAGATTTAGAAGTTGAAGGTTATATATGCATCCATAAAGGATTTAAAAGGTTCTGAAGGGTTAATATAGTCCCGATAGAGGATTACAGTGGGGTGATTGGTTCCGATAGAAAGGAACGACTGTATAAAGGAGCCTTAACCATTTATGGTCTAAAGATTTAACTCCATTGCAGAGTTAAATATCCTGGGACAAGAGTTGTGGATGCATCACTGAAGAATGCATACTGTGGGTATGCGTCGGTGTTTACCCTGGCATCAGTTTGACTAAGGATGGTTATATGCCAGATTCCGGGAACCCGCACCATAGCCACCACTATTACAGGTTTAGACTAAATAATTTTGTATGAATCAATAGAATTACATTAATAGTAGTAATTAGAAAATTTTTGTTATCATAATCTCTAATATTTTTCTGTCAAAAGTAATTAGTAAATAACTAAATCAACCATATACTTATCTATTCTATTTCCTTGGAATGCGATGACAGTTATCTCGGTCCTCCCAACCACAAGCTTGTTGTTGTCTCTTCTCAATGAGCTATCCCCTAGATCTTCTCCTTCCTATCACGGAAAAAACCTCGACAATTCTCACTTCCTTACCAAGAACTAATTGTCATGAACCTCTAACGAGTGTCCTACTACCTTTATGAGGTTCCAACAAGGTTTTTTCTCCCACTAGTTATAATCACAAATCATTGTCTTTCTCTCCCACAAGATTTCTAAGGAGAGCCAGATCCATGGCATGTATCTTGTGTGAGGTCATACTTTTTTCATCTCTCCTTTTCAATAAATCTCAAATGGAGAACATTTTCTTCTTTTGATTTTTCCCTCCTCTTGGGCATAACTAACTCCTGACAATTAGGAGTTAAGCTCCACCTAACAACTCTTAAAACATTATCAAGACTTGTAACAACATATATAATTTCATTCTTTTTTAAACAACAAAATATAATATTTATATTAGTCAATTATTTTTCCAAATTTAAACATTTCAATTCAAGGTTAAATTAAAAATAAATGTCATGAGTAATTATCGGGATGTTTCTAACAATCCATCTATCTGTTGAACATTATTATTCATCATAACTTGAAGGTGTTATTGTAATCTTTGTAGATTATAATTCCATGTGGATAAGTGCCATATATTTTATGTTATTATTTAAGGATAAGGTTGCAACATCTATGCATGATTTTTACATATCTATAGTGATTTTTTATTCTTAAGCTTTGCAAAAAAAGCTATCCAAAAATAAAATCTTTGAAAGTAACATATAACAAATAACATATTTACCATCAATTACTTCCTTTCCAAAACAAGAGTGTTTCAATCACTATTACTTGAGCATACAATAATGTAACTTGTAATTATTTATTCAATTTTTCATAAAACATAATTTCTAACTTGAGTTTGCAAAAAAAATTACAATATAACAAAAAGAATTTTATAATTTATAATTTATAATTATTCATTAAGTCAACATTAAATGTTTACACACGAATTGTACAACATCTCTATTACATTGATCTCTATATTACTTTTAACATTTTATTATTTTTTAATTAAAACAATATATAGATATTAGATATTTACAAATATATATTTCTACTCATGTTATAAACTGATTTTTTTTCATCTCTCAACGACAACAATCTCCGCTGCACATTTAAAAAAGACATGAATATATGATCATAATAAAGTATGTTTTTATAAATTAGGAATATATAATCATAATAATTACAGGATGTTTTTACATTTATAAAATACAGTTTAAGAACTCAACTTGTTTAATATTTATATGACAATTAGGTGAGAAAAAAATATCTTCCCACTCATAAAGAGTCTAAATGTTTTGACTAGGGTCAAGCTTCCAGCCATCTGCATTGTGCAAACCTTGGGCTACCAATCTTTCTCCCTCTCTAGCTACCATTCCTCCCCCATCAGCCTCTCTCTTCCTTGCCAGTCATACTCAGGAACGCCAAAGGAACAACAAGCAGCAGCAGCGAATAGAGGGAAGAACAAGCAGAAGGAACATCAAGTAGAAGGAACAACACAACAACAGAATAAACATCACAATAACAGAAGGAACCCCAAGCAGAAGGAACAACAGAACAACAGATGGAACATCCGAAGCCAACAAAAAGAACAAAAAGTAGAACAATAGAAGGAATAACAAGTAGAAGGAACATCACAACACGAGAAGGAACCAGAAGCAGAAGGAAGAACACTACAACAGAAGGAACATTCGAATCCAACGAAAAGAACAACAAGCAGAATGAACAGTGCAACAATAAAAGGAACAACAAGCACAAGGAACAACACAACAACAGAAGGAAAAGAAAGCATCCCAAGAGGGAAAAGAAAGAAGCAAACCATATAGAATCCAAGATAAGAAGAATCAGCGCTTACGAGTAGTCAGACTACAAACCATGAAAAAATACTAGAGAATCAATGTTACCTAAATTTGCTTTACTAGTAGGACAATATGTTAGAGAAGATTCAAGAATAACTACAAAAATCTATGAATTTTTGAATATAAGCACATGAGAAGGGACTGCGTTACTAGCGCATTCTCAAGGCTTAGTTTTCACTTACATTCTCACAACTTAGTTTTCACTTATGCTATACAACTATGCTATAGTTGTAGCTTGCTCGATCACAACTTTTGGTTTAAAAAAAAAACACAACGTTTTGGCGGAAAAATTATAGTCTAGTCTTATCAGATCTTTGACTCTAAAAACATTATTATGGCTTGTGTGGAATCATTCGATTCGCGAAAATTAACAAGGTTGATGTGTGCGCAGCTCGAGTGTGTACGTTGTTACAGTGGTATACAAAAGTCTTTGCTCATCTCCGCGTGTTTGATGGAACCTCTTCTGTTAGATGATCAGGTGCAGTTACGTTTTCATCTACATAGACAACATGATCATCACCCAGAACAAAGAAGCTTCTCCTGGAAAGCGTGCTGACGCTGAAAGGACTAGCTCCCGGAGCGGAAGGGCTATTTGTGAAATTTGCTAGAGAGAATTGATTGTTTCGCTGGCTCAGGCTAATTTCTGATAATCTTGTCTTGGGAGATGAGGCTGAACTCTCCTTCTAGTCATCATACACCATGAATGATTTCATTGTCCTCTTTATTGATTTTACTGATGTTTCCAACGATTTATTTGTTTATTGAACATTATTATTGATCATAATTTCAAGGTTTTATTGTAACCTTTAGAGATTATGATTTCATTTAAATAAGTCTCATATATTTTATGTCATTATTTATGGATAAGGTTGCAACATTTATGCATGATGTTAAAATATGTAAGGTTTTATTGTAATTTTTCCAGATTACAATTTCATGTAAATAAGTGTCATATATTTTATGTCATTGCTTATGGATAAAGGTGCAACATTTATGGATGATGTTAAAATATGTAAGGTTTTATTGTAACTTTTACAGATTACAGTTTCATGTAGATAAGTGTCATATATTTTATGTCATTATTTATGGATAAGGTTGTAACATTTCTGTATGATGTTAAAATATGTATAGTGATTTTTTATTCTTAAACTTTGCAAAAAAATTATCCAAAAATAATATTGAAAAATAATATATTTACTATCAATTAAATCCTGTTAAAAAAACAATATTTCAATCACTATTAATTTAACATAAGTAATTATTTTTTAATTTTTCATAAAACATAATTTCTAACCTAAATTTACGAAGAAAAAAAATTACATTATAACAAACCATTATTTTTTTTATTTTTGAATATTCATTAAATCAACATTAAATGTTTACACACTAATATTACAACATCTCCCTTATCGCTATATTACTTTTAACTTTATTATTTTTTTAATTAAATTGATGTATACATATTAAATGTTTACCCACATGTATTTCTAAGCATCTTTCTAACGGAAAAACATTATTATAAACTGATTTTTTTTATATATATCTCAGCGATAACAAACTCCGCTGCATATTTAAAACATACATGAATATATAATCATAATAATTAGAGGAGCACATTTAAAAAATACATGAATGTATAATCATGATAAATTATGTTTTTATAAATTATGAATATATAATCATAATAATTACTGGATGTTTTTACATTTATAAAATAAAAGTTAAGAACTCAAATTTCTTTACATTTACATGAAAAATAGGTGTTGAATACGGAAACAAAACAATAGTCCAGGCTCACAGAGGGTGATATCAGATCTTTAAATCTAAAAGATGATGGCTTGTGTGGAATAATGCGATTCGCAAATATTAACGAGGTTGCTTTGTGTGCCCGCTCGACCGTGTACTTTGTTACAATTGTATACAAAAGTGTTTGCTCATCTCCACCTATTTGACGGATGAAGTGCCTGCAATTTCGTTTTCATCTACATCGACAACATGGTCATGATCGAGGACAGCGTGTTGATGCTGAAAGGACTAGTTCCCGGAGCGGAAGGAGCTTCTCCTGGAAAGGGTGCTGATGCTGATGCTGAAAGGGCTAGTTCCCGGAGCGGAAGGGCTATTTGTGAAATTTTCCGGAAAGAATTGATTGTTTCTCTTACTCAGGCTAATTTGTGATACTCTTGTCTTGGGAGACGACGCTGAACTCTCCTTCTGGGCAACATACACCATGAATGATTTCATTGCCCTCTTCAATGACTTCTCTGCTGATGGATCACCCAACTCGTTATTATTGTCATCCTTAATATTAGGATCTCTCATATAATTGCAGAGAAGACGGAAAAAGAATATGGTCATAGCTGCCAATGACACCGATCCAGTAATCAAGTAGAGAGCCAAGAAACTGTCCATGCTCAACCTATTGGAACCTACTTTTTCTCCAGAATCTGTGCAGGCCGTGTTATTTAACCACATGGTTTCAATCTGTTGCATTTCTTTGTCCTCTGAAAGAGATAGAAGAGCCCTGTAAATATCAGAGAGCAGCGGAGAACCCTTGGGGAATACCTGTGCAAAAGTGATGATCGTGAGAGACTACCCATATACAGAAGTAATTTATGCATTTGAATTTAGACATATTATTGCAGATTACAAAGCCCAAACCCCCAATCCTGTAGATAGGTCCAACCATTGCATATCCGCATTGTGAAGCTAGAAAAATGCAGATATAAGGAATCGCGTCGAAAATGGTAGCCACTGTACCGTTTAAAAGAGCCTCTCCGGCTTCCTCTGTTGAAGAAAATTTTTTAAGACTTTCGTTGGCTATGCGCAACTGCTCTCTTAGGTATTCACCTACAAAAGAGCCTTCCTGATACCCTACTGGCACTCCACTGGAGAGGAGAGATTTCACATCTTTAACAGTAGGATTCAACTTTTGTACAGTAAGAATGGACGTCAAGCTAGCCTTATAGCTGGATGTTATAGTCAGAACTACGAATAGCTAGATTACAAGCACTAATCGAGACAAACTGCTCACTAACGTCTCCTCTGTAGTACAGTTTATAGATAAGGATAGAGAAGTTCATATAAAGCCATGTAACTACTAGATGGTGACATTCTGTTTTTCTCAATTTTCAAACCAGAGAATAGAACGAAGCATTTCAAAGGGAAGCAGAATCGCTTACTGTGAGAGAAAACCATCGTCAAGAACGAAAACCTGGAACAACAAACCAAATGGAAAAGAAGTAAAGTCAGCTTAATGGAGACTTTAAACACCACAAACATAAATAAAACAATGCGCAGAACATGGATAAGTATTTAGAGTAAATTATTGTTGGAAGAATACTAGAGTAGAGTCAACACTTGGTCTCTTGATTTTCCTCTGAACTCGGGATTTACCCTGTGCTCAAATAACGATATGACGGTTCCTGTGAATATGAAAAATGCCCCTGTTGTGAACCACATGCCTGGAGTAAAAGGCAGCATGAATGCCCAAGCATTATTTGCTTCGTCTGCCTTGGCAGGGACTACCATCACAAGACCTGATTGCATGAATGGTTGTGTGAAATCGACATAATTACTTCGGTTAGGTAAAATTGTGATATCACCGACAACTACATCAAATTTCTGCAAGCCAATCTTGAAATCAATATCGACATGAGTTGAATTCTTGCTAATCACAAGAATTATAAATCTGACATAATTCAACGGAATATAGAAGGTACCTTGAGATAAACTTTATTGACAAGGTCATCATAGTAGTGTGTACGGTTGTTCTTCTCGTATGGAATGAGATCATAAGGCAGTGCATAATCCAGTCTATTCACAACCGCCTCAAATATGTCTATACAGAATCTAGTGACGCTTCTTCAGTGATCGCTACTATCAAATGCAACTAAGACAAATTCACGGAATCCTTGTTCTATGGGAACTCCAATTTTCAATCTCTTTCCACTAGTAGGTTGCTCCCAACCAAAAGGCACTTCTCTAGATCCACCAGGCCAAATGACAATTTTAAGATGGTCATTAGTATTATTGTGCCTCGACCGCGATGATGCACTAGAGGGAAGTTGTTTGAAGAGCAAATATTCATTATTCCAATACCAAACTACATTGTACCCATTAACCATAACATTCGTGATCTCATAAGTAGAACCCGCAATTTCTTCGTCGTTTAGCTGAACAACTCCACTCACATTGCTAAAGTCTGTCTTGAGGAGCTCTGTCAATAACTGTGGACCTTCCTGAAAGACCTTAGGTTGTGTAAAATTTGGCAAAGAACTTATGGGCTTCATGAAATTAAAACGTGTGTTTCCTAAATTCCCAATTGCCTGAGATATCATCTAGATGGCATCGTATGCAAATGAGTCGTAGACATTTAGTTTAGCCTTTTCTTCATCAGTGTATTCTAGTCTAAATTGGTGTTTCCACCTTTGACGAAAATCTCCAAACTTGTTAGGAATTCTTGATATAAGTTTTGACTCCCAGGAGGCCTTGCATGTATTCCATGGAGGAAGCATTTAGCGGAACATCCCAAAGGCTGGTAAATTCATTTGTGGTTATCCAGACATAACCACTATCCATCATTCCTATTTCATGGGCTTTCATCAATAATTTTGAGGAAAGATCGACAGACTGCATATTGGAAATGAAAACTCTCGATTCCTTTGTCATTAATATGTTTAACTCCTTCTCTATGGCAACCTAGTCCGCAGTTAGCAATATGACTGTTCTATATGCTAATTCGGATCCAACATCCCTAAGAGAATCACTTAATGAGGCGACTGCACCAGAATCGAATTCTGTTGGAATTTAATTCCAACTACAACCATTAAATGCCGAACACAATCTAATCTTCAGCAGTTATTGCAGATTATCCGGATGCAGCAAAAGTCTTCTGATATTTTTACACTTTAAATACACATTAAATTCAGAGTTTAATTCCCCTACAGACTGCCATCTTGAAAGGCATCACCGCCTTCTACAATAAATACGCAGATAAATATCAGCAGATATTTTTGATTAGTTTATTGTTTAAACACAGATATTTGTTTTCCTATAAATACAATGAACAACAGTTCTGTTTTCAAGAGTAAGAGAGAAAAATAACAACAGTTCTGTTTTCTATGTGAGTGCAAGAGATTTAGAACAACAGCTCTGTTTTTGTACTCTGAGATCAAGAGAGAAGGTTAGAAGACTGAATAGAGTCTCTTCTGTAAATGCAAAGCAGTGCTGAACCTGCGATTTTCTGAGATAGAGAAAAATCGATTTCTGGAACTGAAGTGTTCCTCTTGTAACAATTAGTTTTTTGTATCAGCTTGTTTATTGTTTATGAATACAAGTTTACTGTTTTGCTGATTTTCAGTTGCTGTTACACCAAGTGTCAAAAACACTTTGTTATTAATCTGTAAGTCTATTAGTGACTTGACGCCAACTATTTTAGTTGTTGTTACACCAATCATCAATTGTCTCACTGTAAGTTTATAAGTGAATTTGTCGCCACTTGTTTTTAGTTGTTGTAACACCAAAGCGTCAATTTTCTTAAAGTGACTTGGCGTCAAAAACGTGTTGCTATTACACCGAGTGGCTTGACGTCGAAAATCGCGTTGCTACAACACCACGAGCAGCGTTGCTGCAACACCAAACTGTGTTGCCGCAACACAGTTTCCAGTAAGAAATTTTTCTGGTTTTCTGTTTTTTCTGTGTTAACAAAAACAGAGTGTTATTCCGCGTTGCTGCAACACCGAATCCTGTTGCTGCAACACCATTTCCAGAAAATGAAATTTTTAGTTTTCTGTGTAGAAACAGAGCATTTCTTTTGTGTTGTCTGTTTGTTAAGGAATTCAGCAGAAAATTCCAACATAGTATCAGAGCTAGTCTAGGCACTCAGTGAGTAAAAAATAGAGTTTGTTTTTCACTGTAGGAGCTATAAGAAGTTTATTGAGCAGATTTTTTCTAGCAGTGAAAGTTTTTTGCTTGTTTTTAGTTTTACAGTCAGTATCTCTTCTTTACCTAGACAGACTTGAGATGGCAGATGCTGGAACAGGTTTGACAAATTCCCAACTGCCACAATTTAATGGGAAAAATCACAGTTATTAGTCCATAACAATGAAAGCATTGTTTGCTTCTCAAGGAATATGGGAGCTGGTTGAAACTAGCTATGTTGAACCTGCAGATGCAACAGTATTGGCTGCTTTGACAGTAGCAGAAAGAGACCAGTTGAAGAGTGACAGGAAGAAGGATGCCAAAGCCCTGTTTTTTCTCTTCCAATTAGTACATGAAAGTATCTTTCCATGGAGTGCAGCAACAGCAAAGTCCAAAGAGGCATGGGATATTCTCAAAACTGCCTATCAAGGCATGGAGAAGGTGAAGACTGCAAAGTTGCAGATGTTGAGGAGAGACTTTGAAACACTCGGCATGAAGGAATCTGATAGAATAGATTCATTCTTCACTCAGGTTATTGGCTTAATAACCCAGATTAGATCTCATGGTGAAATTCTTGAAGAAAGAAGGATTGTAGAGAAAATCTTGAGATGTTTACCCTCAAGGTTTGAAGTTGTTGTGGTAGCAATAGAAGAAACAAAAGATCTCTCACAGTTCACGGTAGATGAACTGAGTGCTTCTCTTATGTCTCATGAACACAGACTAAGTAGAGGAACAGATTCCTCTTTGGAGCAAGCATTCAAGACTCAGATGTCTTTCAGCTAAAGAAAAGGCCGAGCCAAAGCAAATAACAGAGGTCGTGGAAGAAGCCAAAACAGAGGCAGATATTATCCTGCAAGCACAAGTGGAAGGAGCTGCAATCAGAACCAAGATGAAGGTTCAAGAAAACAACAAGCATATGGACAAAGGTAGGACAAATCCCAAGTCTAATGTCATTATTGTAAGAAATATGGGCACTATGCTAATGAATGTAGGAAAAAACAAAATGACATGAATAGTAGGCAGAATGTTAATTTTGCAAATGAAGAAAATAAGAATCCATAGAATGTGCTGTTAACATGTAACATTGCACAATACAAACAAGAAGATGTTTGGTTCTTAGACTCAGGTTGTAGTAATCACATGACTGGAAATATTGAAATGTTTGCCAATCTGGATGAAGATGTGAAATCTAAGGTAACAACAGGGACTGATACAAAGATATCTGTCAAGGGTAAGGGCAGAGTCAGTATCCAAGCAAGAAATGGAGAACAGATGATTGTGCCAGAGGTATACTATGTACCTGGTCTAAAATGTAATATTTTGAGCATTGGACAACTCATTGACAAAGGTTACAACGTGTTCTTCAAAGATGATATGTGTACAATCAGAGATATACCTCCAAGTAAGAAGATCATTGCATAGGTGCAGATGACAAGCAATAGAATGTTTCCTCTCAAACTTAGGGCAGATTTGAAGGAAGGAAGAACTATTGCAGCTGTAACACAAGAAGTCTTTCAGGAACAAGTGAAAGATGAGAATTGGTTGTGGCACTTGAGATTTGGACATCTCAATTTTGGAGGCTTGAATCTGTTGCACAGAAAGGGAATGGTAAGAGGATTACCATTGATTGAGAAACCAGATAGCCTTTGTGAAGGCTGCATCTTGGGCAAGCAACACAAAGAAAGCTTTCCGGCAGGAAAGACTATAAGGGCAAAAGCACCCTTGGAAATTGTCCACTCTGATGTGTGTGGACCGATGCAAGTACCATCATTTGCCGGAAATAGATATGTTTTAACTTTCATTGATGATTACACCAGAAAGACATGGATGTATATGCTGAAACAGAAGAGTGAAGTGTTTGAGAAATTCCGCCACTTCAAAACTCTTGTTGAGAAACAGTGTGGGCATTATATCAAAGTGCTTAGAACAAACAGAGGAGGAGAATACATCTCCTAAGACTTTCTACATTTTTGCAGAGAGAATGGCATACAAAAACAGTTCACAGCAAGGTATACACCTCAGCAAAACGGTGTTGCCGAAAGAAAGAATAGAACCATTCTTGACATGGTTAGAAGTATGCTGAAGGAAAAACACTTGCCTCATGTGTATTGGGCAGAAGCTGCCACTTGCGCAGTTTACATCTTGAATAGATGCCCAACTAAAGCTGTCACGAACAAAATACTAGAAGAAGCATGGAGTGCACAAAAGAAAATTGTCACTCACATGAGAGTATTCGGTTGTGTAGCTTATGCACATGTACCGGATCAGCTAAGGAGAAAGCTTGATAGTAAGGGGGAGAAGTGTGTGATTGTTGGCTATTGTGATGAGTCAAAAGAATATAAACTCTATAATCCATCCACTAAGAAATTGATAGTAAGCAGGGATGTGCAGTTCATTGAAGATGAAACTTGGGATGGAAGCTTAGAAAAAACAGTGAATGTAAAGAAAATTGTGTCTCATGAAGAAGAACAGGAAGGGACAGCAGAAAATAATCCTTCCTTGGTGGTTCCTCCTCCACCACAGCAAATTCAGCAAACCACACCACAAGCTGGAATTCGAACAGCCTTAAGAAGTCAAGGAAGTGCTTCTTCAAGCACACCACAGGGATCAGAAATACCCTCAAGTTTGGATGGAACTCCGAGCACACCAAGAAGACCAAGATTCAAAAATCTGAATGAGATTTATGAAGAAGGAGAGGTAAGTACCAAAATTCATTATTCGCTTTATATTGTCATGTTGATGACCCAATTTATTTTGAAGATGTTGTAAATGAACATAAATGGATTGAAGCAATGAATGAAGAAATTGGTGCAATTGAAAAGAGTAAAACATGGGAGTTAGTGGACCTCCCTGAAGGCAAAGAGGCCATTGGAGTTAAGTGGGTCTATAAGACCAAAAGAAATTCTGAAGGCAAGATTGATAGGCACAAAGCAAGACTTGTTGTGAAAGGCTACAAGCAGCAACAAGGCAGAGACTATGATGAAACCTTTGCTCCAGTAGCAAGGATGGAAACAGTCAGAACAGTGTTGTTTATTGCAGCACAACACAAATGGAAGATTTATCATATGGATGTTAAATCTGCATTCCTGAATGGAGTGTTAAAAGAAGAGGTTTATGTTGAACAACCTCCAGGTTATGAA
>APFE030341640.1:35368-65964 GCA_000404065.3 Pinus taeda | reverse complement strand
CTAACCTACGTAGTGAACCGGGGGGTTAGAGGGGGGCGGGTAGCCCCCCTCTACGGGGTTCGGGGTAGCGCCCCGAGATATTTTTTTTTTGGACCCTATATTAGGTTGGGCGAACCTACCTATGGTTTTTCGATCCACAGTTTTGGACGCGATGGTTTTCGGTCCATGGTATTGGATGCTTCAGCATGTATAAATATGTATTGTAACATTGAAAGGAATATAATGAAAAATCAAGTTGGTAGTCTCAGTTTTGAGATCCAGTGGGAAATCTCTATGTATATGTGTTTTATGTGTTATGTTCTCACATTTTTATGATTTAGAATTCATATGCAGGTAATTTTTGTACGGGGTTAAAACCTACAGGGAAGGCTTCGTACAATTGCAAAAATATCTTGAGGAAAACTAATTGTATGAACACTATAGTTATATTTCCCACCTCAAGCATGTGTCACTTGCAAAATGGGATTCACACGTGCTATTAGCATTTCTTCAACTTGAGTAAGAATTCTTAAAATATGAGGTTGCTCACTAAGATCCATGTTATTATACTGGCAAAAACAATGGGCTCATCTTTCACTCTTACATCGTCTGTGAAGAGGTCCTTCAGAATGTCTCACAACAACGATTCTGGTATAAAATTCTTGGCAAATGTGGCACATCTGGACAAATGAAAATCTATCTATCTTTGCTCGAAACCTTTTATGCACTGCAATCATGTTTTCATCAAAATGAATATGACCTCTACTCACCGAACCATGTTGAAAAACATTTCGATGAGTAAAATCTCTTCTAACATTTACTTCATCTTCAAGAACATGAGATTCCCTTCGCAAATTTGAACTGCGTGGAATGCATCTATGAGAATGTGTTTCCAAATTTATGGTATGTATTTCGTGAATCTGAGGGCACATAAAGGTCTTTCTGTCATAAAAGACTTTAAAATTTAATTTGCAACTAACTATAAACGAAGAAAATGAAAAAAATCAAATGCATTCAAAATTTACATGTCTATCTTCATGTGGATGAGGGTTATTAGATGGTTGCTTTTGGATTCTAAGAATAGTAGACGGAACATTTCTGCATGTAGTTTTTTTGTCTCTATTCAAATGAGCTATTTCCTATTTCGAAGAAATAAAACACGTTATAAAACTAAATGTCCAAAAAAATAAAGATTCAAAAAAGGAAAATAAAGCAAATACATCTACAATAGTTTTACAATTTGATCTTTTGGATTCCAATTGGCCAACCTAACCAGATGACATCATGGTTTCTCCATGAAATGTCAGAAAATACAATTTCAAGGCAACTGTAAATGAGAAAATGAGAAAAATATCAAATCCACTCAACATTTACATTTGTTTGGCGATGTGGATGAACACTATGAAATAGGTCCTCTTCACTTCTAACATCAATAGATGTAACATCTACCAAGTTAATTTCTATGCCTCTATTGGAATGACTTCTGTCCTATTTGTCTAAGTAATTAGAAATTTAAAAAACGAAAAGCAAACAAAAAAACACTGAAAATTTACATCAATTTGGAATGTAGCTGAACAACCACTATTGCAGTGAAAACCAAAATGTAATTGTGTTACCTCCATTGTGCCACACAAAATGCTATTAGGGATGACTGATTCTCTTGGTTGGACCACATTACTTTGAGAAGCGGGATTTGAAGGTCTTTTGTTTCGAGCAGCTGAATCCAAATTATCAAAAAAATGGCCAAGTAAACTATCATTCAAATCATCATAGAAAATGTCATCATTACCTCGACCATTGCTTATTTGCAACCTTTGGCCATCAAAACATGAAATTGGACACATGGAAGGGTTAGGGTGGACCTTTGCATGCAAAATATCAATATGGCGTTCTTCCTGATTGCAAGATGTTTCCCCAATGTTATGAACATTTTCATATGAGCATCGAAGAACAAGGCTATGTTGACGAGGAGCATATCTTGATAATGAACTATCAACAAGAAATGTTCTTTCCATTATATCTTCCATACTACGATACTTACAAGGAACTATAGAATCATTTTGAAGAGTGGCTTCAATTGTTTTTCTCTTATATGCAACTCTCCTACGCTCATTTATCACATCCTTATTTTGTTGAAACCGCAAACGATGACTTTCTTTAGACCTCTCATGTGATTGTGATGAAAAATTTCTTTTTCTTGCATGCACACTTGTGCCTTCAAATGACATGTCTACAGTGAATAATAATTATTCATTATGCAATTATAAACATCAAACATAAAAAGTGCATATCTTATTTTTTTCCAAGCATATAAACTTATGAAAATGTACAAGGCATTTTCCAAATGCCTAGAAACAAAACAAATAATTTCATAATGGAAAAAAAAACAAATGAATTCTTCCAAATGGCCTAAACAAAAAAAGAAGCCTAAATTTCCATGTATCATATTATAATCAAATATGGAACCCACACTATTGCGACACAAGAATCGAAAAATTTGGAACTATATATACTATCAAAATATAAATATAAATATTAAAATGAACATAAAGATATAAAACTGTTTGAGAATTAATGACAAAAATCATTACAGATATAATGTATAACATAAATCATAGAAATTATCATTATACAAACAAAGGGAAAAGCATAACATCGAGAAACATCTACATGTAAATAAGAAAACTTTAGTGGAAACAATATTAAATATTTTACATCACAAAGATCGATACAAACTAATTTTAAAGTACTACCATAATGACACATAGTATGTATAGAGGAAAAAATGGAAATATTTTCCACAACCACAGAGAGTATATAAAATGGAAATATTTATAAGAGCTCCCAAGAATACTAATATCCTAAGAATCCATCACCATATCCGATGGTGGAATCTCATCAACAGAATCCATACAGGAAACAATTGCAAAAACATCTCCATACTCAATTAGATCATTGCAGTCCTCTTATGTTGGGTACCAAAGCCGAAACATCTACCCATTAGTTAAACTATCAATATATATTGGAAAACAGATGTGAGTCACCATGTCATATAATAGGAAAGGAACTTCATTGCTGTTGCACATAAGAACCAGACCATGGACTGTTCAGAATGGAAGATAGCCAGGAAATTTGCTATTTATATTTGCAGAAATTTCTTCCAACAACTTCCATCTAAAACCCCAATCATCTTCAAAGTAGTCAATTCTTTGTTCAAAAAATGGTTGACCAAATTTGAAATGATCTAATTCTTCAATTGACCATACAGAAGTAGACCCATCATTGACAAGGCATATCAACTGATTCATGTATATTGCTAATGACATACAATGTATGTGAGTGATAGGAACAAATGAAAAACCCCACTCATTTTTTATTATGTCACACCAGTAGATTGTATACCAGTATCAAGGATAATCTTCATAGTCCTTGTCGAGATACAACCAAAACATTTTACTTTTATAAAACACAACATTCTTGGGGGGTGAAGTGCCACCAAATGGAACACCAGCCCTTTGCCATACCCTATTAAGACTACTACAAACATAAAGTTTAGACTAAATTATGTCATAGATATGCTTTAGAACAACCCAGTCATATTTTCTACTACTTACATTTTCCAATAATGAAAACAACCCCGAGTCTTCAAATCATAGTGGCCCTATGTTTTTAAATGCCTTTGTAAATGGATTCACTACAAAATAGTTATGTGTTTGTGAGCATTCTGTTGGTAAGGATAAAACCACCATTGGTCCAACAACACACTCTACTCTATATCTTGAATCTATGAATCCCAAATGAAATTGATATATGTGGCCATTCTGATTAAGGTATTGCGCAACAAAACAATTGTCTCCACTATTGATAAAATGAACAAGAAATCCAAATTGGTTCATGGAGACATTCTTCCAACATAAAAAGAATAAGGGTCCTGCAAAGCATTCTTCCATTTTTTACACACAGTGACAAACTTTATCACAACCGATAAAGGGAGCCACAGCAACACAAGTTCAAGAACTTCGAATGGAAGAGAACTCCAAATACTTGGATCCATGATGAAATAGTGAAACTACCTAACAGTAGAAAAAGGCATTCAATGTCAACAAAACAATTTATGTTGAATAAAATTAGAAGTAACATAAATACATAATTTACCACACACAATTTTCCATTTTGCAAAGCAATTTTCCATTTTCTACTAAAATATCTTAAGAAGGAAGGAACCTATGCAGACGATTTAACCTTGGGAGAAGAAACACTAAAAGAGGAGTGTTTTACAGAGGATGACCAATGTAAAGGAGGATGGAGAATGTCTGTTAAATGAGATAAGCAGGGATTTATTGCAGCAGAAAAAATTTGATAATACATTGATATTTGAAATTGTGACAACACAGGAACAGGTTGTTGTGCAAGAAGAAATATCACATCAGCAGGGCCATTATAAAATTTAACTCCCCCAAGTGGAAACCCGATTACACTAACAAACAGTGAAAAACACAGTCGGAACCAAGTGTCGGACTTGAAATATTATAGGGAATGGTTTATGTCCCTATGGGATTTGTAAAGATATCGAATCGATGTATGGAAGCGGAAGGAGCCTGGCATTGAGGTTAAGAAATATGTGATCGTGTGAGTTAATCTTAACCATTGGATCTCAGATCGAATTGCAAAGGTGAAATATTGCATCAGCAGGCTCATTATACAGTTTAACTCCCGCAAGTGGAAAACCCAATTACACAAACAAACGGTGAAAAAACACAATAGGAATCAACTTCAGGACTTGAAATATTATAGGGAATGGTTTATATCCCTATCGGGTCTATAAAGATATTGGATCGTATGGAAGCGGAAGGATTTTGCCATTTATCTTGAGCGATATGCGATCGTGCGACTTAATCTCAACCATCGGATTGCGGATCGAATCGACAGTCAAGATCTGATCACAAATTGCAATCGGAGGAAGTGTAGATCACAGTGCGCAATGCGAGGGCTTCTAGACTCGGAACCGATGGGTGTATAGTGGTGAATTTATAAAATTTTGGATCCGCTATATATATGATTCAGAGCGACTTTCCTGTGTAATCCATATATTTCCGTTAAAGTGGTTTAATGCTAAAACATACATTAACGCTCTGATATCGTATATCGGGGCAGAAGGGGCGATGAACATATATATATATACATATCACTGTGGAAGGAATGATGGCTGATTGTGATGAGGTCAAACCTCGCGAAATGTGACAAGGCTGTACGGAAGGGCAGAAAGCGATGTTTATGTGGGCATTTTCCATTGTGAATTGTTTATAAGGAAATAAGCACTCACAAGAGATTTATGTGGTAAAAACATATGTCACCAAAGTTTTTGTAAGGGGAAGCTTATATATGTGTGATATAAGGTTTTGTAAAGGTTGTGAAGTGGTTTTAAGTCCCGATCTTTAGGGAGAAGATCAACGCTAGAGAAGGAATAAATTTTGGGAGAGCGTTTAAAAAAAAAGATCAGAACCTTCTTTTTTCTACGGGCCAGGATATCATGAAGGCATTGAGATTGAGGGATATGCGATTGTGCAAGTTAATTTGAATCGTTGGATCACAGATCGAATCAAGAAGGCGAAATATCGCATCAGTAGGCTCATTATACAGTTTAACTCCTGGAAGTGGAAAACCCAATTACACAAAAACACGGTGAAAAATACAATAGGAATCAACTGTCGGACTTGAAATATTATAGGGAATGGTTTATATCCCTATCAGGTCTATAAATATATCGCATCAGCGTATGGAAGTGAAAGGAGTCTCGCATTGATCTTAAGCGATGTGCGATCGCGCAACTTAATCTCAACCATCACATCACGGATCGGATCGAAGGTTGACATCTGATCGCAAATCGGAATCAGAGGAAGCGCGGATTAGAGTGTGCAATGCAAAGGCTTGGAGACCCGAAACTGATGGGCATATAGTGGTGAATCTATAAAATTTTATGTCCGCTATATATATGATTTAGAGCGGGTTTCCTGTGCAATCCATATATTTTTGTTAAAGTGGTTTAATGTTAAAACATAAGTTAACTCTCCAATATCGCATATCGGAGTGGAAGTGGCAATGAAGATACATATATATGTATGTATGACTGTGGTAGGAACGATGGCCGATTGCGATGAGGTTAAACCTTAGCAAACATGAGAAAGTTGGACGGAAGGATGGAAAGGTATGTTTATGTGGGCATTTTCCTTTATGAGTGGTTTATACACGATCGATTCCCTTCCTTATTTTCCACGGGCTAGTCATCTCATTTGAATTAAAGTGGAAAAATATCACGGAAAGAAACATTGTACATATCTGTAAGATCGATTTCTGAACGCCTTTGAAACCTGAAAGAATAGTAATTCCAACAACCTTAAGCACTAACAAAGAAATGCATGCATCCACGAAGTGTTTGATTATAATATATTGAATGTGCCATACTTTGAGGTTCGAACTTTTGTAATGTAACTCGAAACTCAAAATGCTTGGTGGAGGAGAATATGAATAGGCAGAACATTTCACATTTCAACTGTACTTAATTTAATTAAAGAAATGTTTCATCGATTGATGCCTATATATTGTTTGGTCAATTTAGAGTGTCCTAAATTGCTGCATTTAATTGTCAATCCGGGATTCGTAAGCTGACGAAGTGTGGCAAACTATATGTGCAAGATAACCTATCTCTTGCTTTTTGTCGTCTTTGGTTTTTATTTGTTTTGGGGGTTTTTATCTTGGTTGGCTTCCTAATGTGAGAGGGAAATTTTAAAAGATAAGTATGGATATAAATGTTCAAGGCAATGATGTCTTTTATAATGATTTCCCAAACTTCAAACTTCAAAAGGGGTTTAAAACATGCAATGACAAAATTAATTCCCAAAAGAAAATGAAAATGTGCCACTATACTAGTCAAACAAACAGTGAACTATTGATCATGAAACCCATTACCCTTGTTGCTGTCTAAATACAAAAGAAACTGTGCTCAAAGAAATCCAAGAATTGCAAGTAAAGTACAACTAAAATCAAATTACATCAAATCATATTCTGACCCCTCCCCATTAGTCTCGCTATGGCTTTCGGAGGTAATCATAAACAACTTGAGCAATCTGATATCTAATTTGCAGAAAAATAAACTAATATCAAATTACACACTCATACTTCAATCCCTCGCCATTAGTCTCACTATGGCTTTCGGAGGTAAATGACAATGACATGAGTAATTTAATAGCTAATCTAACTAATAAGTAAAATGTACAAAACTGAAATAAATAAAACAGTGCTGGAATTAAAAACTAAGAAAAATAAATCAGCAGAAAGATAAGATTGTTTTCGTGTCATTAGTCATTGTAAAACTATGTGCAAATGACTAGGCTGCCTACTGTAATCTGGAACAAAGCCACTGATCAATTATCAGCATTATAAAAGCATGTAAAATTATGGACATAAATAAAATGTGAATAGCATAAGCAATGCAATATATACACGTGAATGATTATGGCATAAGGAATGTAAAGAAATAAAGCATGAAACTATACACAATAAAAAAAACCTCGATGTGTACAAGGGCCTTCTGCACAACATTGGGTAGTCAGCTATCAGCCACGAATTGAGCTTATAAATAGAGTCTTCTCATGTATTCAAAATGCAATCATAATATAGAAGTAAGGTCACGGCACAATGGGCTCGTTAACAGTCAAAATTACATTACAAAAGCTAACTACTATGCGTATGAGAATGCATTATTTATAACAGAGGATGACATAACCACTTTCCTACAATCTGCACTGATAAGAGACACATGAACAACCACGTCCAGGAATCTAGCATTATGGCTGCCGTGAAGATTAAAGCTTTGGAGGGTGGCTATTGGGTTCGGCTTATGGAGCAGTCCACAGGTGTTGATATGTCCCCTGAGATTTAGGAACGGCCACACAAGTCTTCACATGGTGAAAAACGAAGTTCTGTCACCGTAGGACTCTTAGGTTGACCGCTGTTTGACTGCCTTTGGCCAAGGCCTCTTTTGATGAATTTGACCAAGCCAATAGGACTCAATCCATGTCGACATCATTTTCAACTTGCCCATGTGGCTCGATTTTCCTGAAGACACCTACAATATAGACTTCAACAAAATAGCTGCGGAAAGTTGAGCTGGCTACGGAAAGTGACAAGATTCTACAACTCATAAGCAAAAATCTAGTGCAAAAAGCAACACAAAGACATAGTCAAGAAACCACTTTAAATTCTCTTTTATAACTAATATGCAATGATACTGATGACTTAGGAGGTTCAGATGAATGGAAAAAAGCTAGAAAAAGGTGTAGGAAAGATGCAAGTTTGCGACTCAACACATACCTCATTGTCATGGATATTGATGATTGTTAGGCACAAATGCTTCAACCCTCACTGTAATGCATGAAATGTCTCCTTATTACTCGAATTTATGCCTACATACCTCATTGTCATGGTTATGGATGATTGTTGGGCATAAATCCTTCAACCGTCATTGTAATTGATCAAAACGTGTCCTTAATATGCTTCAACCATGCATACGTTTCAGAATGCAAAGAGACCACTTTCAAAGCCACTGTGAAAGACGAGTGTTTGTTAGTAATTTTTTTATTTCATTTTTCCTTAATCCTACATATGTGGTTATCAACAAGAGGCACAATAAATTTTTAATCATGCTTGGTAAAAAAATTAGTTTAAGTATGGTCTAAGTATGTGTTCTAGACATGCACGAAAATTACTTTATCTAATTTCATCCATTGATTTACTGACTACAACAAGAATACACTGAAATATTTCAATTTAGAGCATTAAATCAAAAAAATTAATTAAGAAAATAATTAACTTGCCAATTCTAATAGGGGGAAGCCTATCCGCATAATTAAAATGCTAGCTTTTGACCATTGATATGGTTGGCTTTGGAAGACTTTAAGACGGCTACGAAACGCGTTGGTAGTCTTTTATATCCAATATTTTTGATCTGGCTCTTATATATCCAATTGTCCCATTCAATAAGTTGAAGCACAAATGCTTCGCTCAGTACATCAAAAGAGCTATTTGAAACCTGCAGTGGCTGCACCATCAAAATCGCTTCGATAATCCTCTGCAATATATCGTATGGTCTTTGATCTTTCTTTATGATATTGTCGTGGTCTCTTGTTTAACTATGCCCATCTGTATTGTTGTATGATCTGTTACTTTTGATCGTACAATGTAGTGACCTTCTGATGTATCTTCATAGAAATTCTCATGTAGGGATTTTTTATTTGTTTTTTCAGATGCTGGATACTACAGTAATTTTCGCAGAAGGTATCGAGAAGCATAGACTGTGGATTGTAGTTGTAGTGGCAATGGTGATGATGGTTTTGCCATTTAATTGTTTGGATACTGACTACACTATTGATGTATAGTGGAATTTGGGCGTTAACTAATACCTGGGCTTCTGGGAAAACATTTGTTGTAGGCCACAAACTCGGTATGTAAAATCACAAATTATAGCAAGATCCAAAATGAATCTTTGATGTTACTTTTGCAATTGAAGTTATTTATTAATGAGTGATGATTGAATATAATACAATGTTCAAATACACACCCAACACACACACTGTGCTGGTGGTGAACAAGGTGGCATACGATTCGTGCACCACTAGTAATCCGTTGGCAACACACACCAGTGGAAAAAATACCATTACATTGGAGAGCACGGGCTCCAAGTATTATATCTGCGGAATCACAAGTCACTGTGCCGCCGACATGAAGGTCACTATCACCACTGGGGCCGCCTCGACTTCAAAGAGGAACGGAATAGCACCATCCCCCTTACCCTCCTATTCTCCATCAGCATCGGTCCCTCCCACTACACCAACTATCCAATCGTTGTCGCCATCATCGGCCACACCCACTGCACCAACTGTTGGATCGCCTTCCCCATCATCAACCGCTCCCACAATGCCAACTGTTGGAACGCCTTCCCCATCATCTGCATCTAAACTGACTACAGTGCAAACACCATCGTCATCAACAAATAGGGCAAGCATAGTGCCCCCTTCATACCGCATGGGTGCTACCCTCCTTGGAGGGTCTCTTTTTTTCACCATGGCATGGCTGTAGGCATATAGAGATACCTTCTCACTTCATTGAGTGAGCAATATCGTCACACTTCATTTGTGCTTTGAGATTGTTTTCTTCTCACCATTTATTGTTAGGATCACCACTGACCAATGGATGTATTGGATTCATGTCCCCTATGCTAATAAGTAAACCAATATATATATCCTATTATTCTTTCTAACGTTTTATGGATTCTCTTAAACTCAAACATAAATGTAAGAACTAATTTAGTGTCAACTAATTAAAGATAGATATTCTCAATGCCCAAATTTAAAGCTCAAACACATTTAATTTTTAGTTAATAATGTTACATAGAATTTATAAACTTCACAGTACAAGCTTAAGTGGTTTTAAGACCATATTTGAAATAATTTTTGGGCAAATTGTACACCATAACACAAGGGAGAGTTTTATGAAAATATTTGAGATAATTTTTGGAAAAATTGTTTTAACTTGAGGTAAAAACAAATTTGTGTAGTGTCTTAAATATTGTCTTCAAGCTAGAGCACAACTACATCGTAGGACATCAAATTAATGTTACTTTGGGCTGTATTTTTCAGCCAACTAATTGGTAAAATCAATTTCATATATTTGAGAAGACTTCTTGTGCCACAAGAAATTCTTTCTAACATTAGTAATTCCTACTAGAAGAGCTTTCTAACTTTACTGAGTCCTACTAGAGGAGAGAGCTCACCTCATATATTTTCATATTCTCTTACATAAATAAATAAATAAACTTACATAAACTAGAGGAGAGTCTTTACTTCACATAGAAAAAATCCAAGTAACTCACGAACCACCAATGAAGAAAATGTTGGAAAATCCAAAGGTTAGGCAGTTTTCCTCTTAATGACATTAACTTTTGATGTTATTATTTGTATTCTTTCTCTTAGTTATCTTTTCTTATCATCAAGATATTAGCCAAGCAACAAATAGAAGAGAACAAAAGATATAGGCACATTGCGAGGGAAAAGCCCCCTCGAGGGGAAAACCTATTCACAAATTCTTCCTTAAGTGGATTCAAAATATGAGACGACCATGACCCTTTCAATCTAGATTCAAGATTGCCTCCATTAAGTCATCCTCCTTTCACTGTCACACTGAAGTTGTACTAGTACTTCATAACTATAATGCATTAAGATATCATCACGATTTCATCACTGTAAAGATATTGAGATCTTCACCACTGAGGTTATACCTAGACCGATGATAAAAATAGTATGGATATTCTCACTAAAATTTCACTGAGACTGTGGCATTGTGATGACCCTTCATCATTTTTTTAGCACTAAAATAAGATAGCAACGAGATTGTGATGGCACCGAAAACAGGATCACTGAAATACCCTGAAATTTTGTCTCTATAGTAGTCCGAAATTACATCTCTTAGATGGTACGGAAACTCCCTTCTCAAGTCTAAACTTGTCACTGTAAAGATACTGAAACATTCCACAGAAACCATTGAAACTTTCTTTGAAATGTGAGCTACACAGGTGATCAAATGAAGTAAGCCGAGTTGGATATATATAGTAGTTGCCATCTACAAATTAGCTGACATGTGTACATGAATAGGTGTGTCACTATATTTAGGCTGACATGTTCTTCACTTAATAATTATTCTTTTGAGGTCATGTTGAAGAGGCAGTCAAACAATAAATTACTTTGACGATTAACCTAAAGCCTAAGGTGGAGGCTTGACCTATAATTGACTGAAGCATGAAACCCATGCTTTAATAAGTCAACTCAATCTAATAATAAAATTATTTTCACTTTCTTTTGACAAATAAATTACACTTTGACTTCAAGTACAATAATGAAGATCGAACTTAGTTACATTTTCCAACAATCCCTCTTAAATAGCGAGGTATTCATATTTACATATAACCAAAGAGATACATGGAAGATCTCAAATGACATCATCTATGAAGAAGTTTAGTCACTGCAATTCCATCAACTAGATTCTTGACTAGGGAAATTTATCCATTGGTCTCTAAACAATTTAGGCACCACAATGCCATGAACTAGATTCCTAACCAGGGAAATCTATCCATTGGTATCTCAACAATTTAGGCACCACAATGCCATAGAGTAGATTCATGACTAGGGCAATCTATCCGGGTTGGACTAAGATGGACTCAAGTTTTTAGCCTCTCTAGGTACCATCAGGCTTACTAGCTAACCATCAACCCAAGAATCCAAGTGTGTGTCAGTGCTCAATGACGAATTCCACCTTTCCAACTTCGAGACCTAGATATCAACACAAAGTGTCAGCTAAATGTCTTCCCAGGAAATTCTTCACTTACAAATCCTCAACACCCCTTGATACATCACATCAAGGACCAAAAATCTCTCCTGACCAAACTAATCGGTAACCAGAATGTTGTCAAAACCTTCGAGATATTTACCTGTACAAACACAACCCGAATCAATAATATACTTTGACATGTACATAATCAAATACAAACCTTCGGGATCATTCTAGATGTTTCTCCTCAACTCAGTAGAACTTTTAACTGAATCTTTGACAAAATATCCCTCAATTATATATGTTCCCTTCCTACTTCTCATGCAACAAAATATCCTCCAAAATTCATTAATCAAAAGCAAGATATGCCCTCCCTCTCTACCATAAAGAATTTCTTCATCTAGAGTCTCTCTTAGTCTTAGGGAGATCTCTTCTATGTAGGCTTCCTCAAGGAGATCAACTTCTTCTTTTCTTCATTCGAGAATCTTTCACTACTTCCAAACATTTCATCAAAGTTATTATCATCCCCATCATGCCTTTCACATCGACCAACTTCGCCAAGTTGAGGATTGTGTACCTACACAACTTTAATAGCAAGTACAACCATATCTATAGAAGCATGTAATTAGTCATATCAGAATTGCAAAAGGATTTCATCTTTATACATATCAGATACCCAGACTTCCAGCTAAGAGATATATACTCTTTAACACCTCTCTAGGGACACTATCATAAACCCTAGACTACTTCTTGACAACTTTCATTCCATGTAGGGTTTCAATGTTTCTTCCAAAGGTATGACATATCTTACTTTAACATATAAAAAACCCTAGAAACAATTCAAACAAATATATATCTACAAAACATCTAATAACTTTTAGAATTCATATAGTAGATTTCCACCAGGGTTTCATACAAATCCTAGATTTCTTACAAAAGTATCAATCAAAGCCAATCACATCTTAGTCATTAACATGACCAACTTCCACTAGGGTTAGTTGTGAACCCTAGGTTTCTAATCAATCGTCAATCCCAACCAAAACTTAGATTTAAACAATCTTACACAAATATTAATTATCATATTGTCATCATAAATAAGATATTTTTACTTCTACTAAGGTTCAACTCCAAAACCCTAGAATTCCATTTTAACTATCTCAACAATAGATCTCATATTGTTATATACTAGACAAGTTAACTATTACTAGGGTTTAGTTGCAAAAGCCTCTATTTCCAAATATCATCATCCTAGAAACTCACACAAGGACTTCCATTAAATCCTAAGACTTATGACCATCAACAACTAGGTCAACACATGAATATAAGAATTCATAATCATTCATAAGAATATCATATGTTCGACAAGATTAATATATTATACAGATCTAATCCTAGAATAGTCTAGGGTTTTAACAAAATGGAAACATACCTACAGTTTCATTACTAGGATTCTATAACAAGGTTTTTCCTTATAGACCCATCCAAACCCTAAGAATCTAGGGTTTCATAACATGGTAAAGAAAACCCAACAATACCAAAACTTCAAAGGTTCTAGATCTTAGACAAAAATTATTCAACCGTAATAAGTTAAGATTTCATGAACATACCAAAATCCCCAATATGACATCATCAACAAGAAATTCACTCAAAATTTCAAAATAACCCTAACCAAGCTAGGGTTTCACACATTTTCAACATACCTTTAGGTTAGGGTTTTGAAGAGAACCTATCTAGGGTTCTACAAAATCAATTAAGAATATGAGGAGGAGTATATTTATCAAGTGATAAATTACCTAGAAAAAAAATCATTTTGATTCAAGAGCGCTGGACATAACATTGTTAGTAACACAAATTTCAAAATATTTGCTCTACTTATTTCTAGTGAACAACTTTGGGATTTTCCATGAATTGTGAGACAATTCCAACCCCATAACTATAAATTTCTTATTTAAATCTATACCCAATAGATTAGAATCTGCACAAGGAGAACATTCTTGTTTCGAAAGAACCTGCAATCAACTTGTACCATGCTATTTAATATTTTATGTATTTATTCGCATCCTTGGTTTATGACATAAAGATGCAATAGACTACCATGCATTTTCTATACTAACACTCCTGAAAACTAATAAAGTATGCCCAAATATATAATTTCAAATGATCTATGTAGCTCACCTTTTGGTTTTTCAATTATCAAGGTTGTTACCTATATTGATGAGAACTTCTACAACCGATACCACATTGACAATATATGTTATAGTTTTATCTGTGTTTCTCTGAAGGTGTTTCTCCTTCAGTAGAGTAGAAATACATTGTAGTTTCCATTTAGGGGAGAAGTGTACCCAATAGCAACCTTTTCCTGTGCGCAGATGGGTTGAATGCACATTAGACTCTATCTGTTGTTTTGAAGGTGTTTCTCCTTCAACAATACTTCATCTTAGTAGATACTTTTGTTCTGCACCTTTAGTAGATACATGCAACCTTGGGATACATGTTGTAGATTATAGTTTTCCTATGAGGTTGTAGCAGTGATGAAAGAAGTGCATCGATTTTGGGCATATTTAGTATGGTTTTATAGTTTGACTTAGATGCTCGCTTTTCATAATTTAGGTGTTTTTCTTAGCTATGTTTTATGCACAGATTTATCTTTAAGAAAAGTGCACAATAGAGAAGGGTTCTATATTTTGAGAAGGGGACACACTTCTAGGTAGGAGGTACTCTATTCTAGGAAGATTTTGCCATGTAGGTTAGATGCTTTATCCGAGAATCCCAAGAGGTGCTATTGTAGCAATAAGAAATTTGTTCATTTTGAGTTCCTCATTAGTGCATTGATATTATATTGTTTATTCCATGCAATACCTCAATATTGTATATAACCATATTTAGTATGCTTTTATAGTTTGACTTAGATGCTCACTTTTCTTAATTTAGGTGTTTTTCTTAGTTTTTTTTTTTTTTTATGCACAATTTTATCTTTAAGAAAAGCTCACAATGGAGAATGGTTCTATATTTTGGGTAGGGGACACACTTCTAGGTAGGAGGTACTCTATTCTAGGAATCTTTTGCCATGCAGGTTAGGTGCTTTATCTGAGAATCCCAAGAGGCACTATTGTAGCAATACGAAATTCATTTATTTTGAGTTCTTCTGTAGTGCATTGATAGTATATTATTTATTCCATGCAATACCTCAATATTGTATGATCAAATTATAGTTAACATTGTCATACTATTTTGACTTACCCTCTTTTAGAGGGAAACTAGAGTGTGTGTCAAGCTTACACGTCACAATTTTATCATGCAGAGTTTACGTGGCACGAGTTTTTTGGATCCAAGTAGCCAAATACCTATTGGAATTCAAGAGGTACTACAAAGTGGGAAAGAGGTTTCGCAATTAACTTGCCTTTCACATTATGGTTGCAGTCAGTTTGTTGGCAAGATGTTGGATACCCCAACTTCCTTTTTATGACTGAGTGCAAGATTGAATCCTTCAACATATTACTCGCTCAATTGTCATTAAGTGATGGGTTTTCTTAGAAGTTCTTCACATCTATAAACTTTACCAGATTTTTTATTGAGTCTTTGGATGTCGTTATATTTTCAAAGCACACACATACAAGAAGACGAGAAATAATACGCCCGACTAATTTCATGTTATCTTCTTGTGAGTAGGGTGTTCCCTTCCATAAACTTGACGACTCGCTCTAATTCTTTCTAGTGAACAAATTTTGGACCTTTCATGAATTTTGAGACAATTTAAACCCCATAACTATCAGTTTCTTAGTTAAAGTTATACCCACTAGATTAGAACCCACACAAGGAGAATTCCATTCCTGTTTCAAAATAACCTACAATCGACTTATACCATGCTATTTAATATTTATGTATTTCTTCGCATCCTTGTCCTATGACATAAAGACGCAACAAATTACCTTGCATTTTCTATACTGATACTCCTAAACAATAATAAAGTATGCCCAAATCTATCATTTCAAATTATCTATGCATGTCACCTTTTGGTTTTTCAATTATCGAAGTTGTTACCTATATTGATGAGATCATAGACAACCAAGGTCATAGTGACAATATCTATTAGAGTTTTATCTGTGTTGCACTAAAAGTGTTTTTCCTTCAGCAACACTATAATACATTGTAGTTTCCATTCAGCGAAGAAGTGTACCCAGTAGAAACCTTTGTCTGTGTGCAAATGGCCTAAATTCACAATAGACTTTATCTATTGTTTTGAAGGTGTTTCTCCTTAAATAGTAATTCATCTTAGAAAATCCTTTCAATCTACACCTTCATCCAATGCATACAACCTTGGGGTACATGCTTTGGATTCGAGTTTTGTTGTGAGGGTATAGCAATGATGAAAGAATCGCATTGATTTTAGGCATCTTATTGTTGTTGTATGAAAGCATGGTTGCCTAGTGTTTCCCAAACTTATATATATCCATATTTATTATACTTTTATAGTTTGACTTAGATGCTCACTTTTCTTAATTTATGTGTTTTTCTTAGTACTATTTTATGCACAAATTTATCTTTAAGAAGAGTGCACAGTAGAGAAGGGTTCTATATTGTGAGTAGGGGACACTCTTCTAGGTAGGAGGTACTCTATTCTAGGGAGCTTCTGTCACGCATGTTAGGTACTTTATCCTAGACAGAGTTCCAAGTCCTTGCCTCCTTGACAAAGTCCCTGCCAGAAAAGACACCGGTGGATATAGTTCCAAGTCCCTAAATTTTCCAAAAGCCCACCTGACCCTGGCTGTCTAGCCTAAAATACTTTACATTCTAGTCATCTCTTGGTTGTGATTTCATAGAGAGAGCCCTCTCTAGTTTGGTAGGGCTATCTACCAAACTAAAAACTTGGTCTATGGTTACCTCCGTCGATCTCTTCATCAGCCTAGGACATTATGGAGGATAACGGAGGGCATGAAAACTAGGGAGTGCCAAGGTGTTCTAGTGAATGTAAGGTTCCTAAGTCATTGAAAAATTCAATGCTAGTTGTGAGGTCATGATTGCCAAGGTGTGTTAGGGAATGCTAGGGCATGCTAAGATGTGCCAGATAGTATGAAGACATGTCAAACAAGCTAAGATTTGCCAAGTGCTAAGGCATACAAAAATGTAGAAGGGTTCCAAGTGCTTACCTCCTCTTCTTCCATATGATATCCACTTATGACATTTCCTTTGTAATATTTGGTGCATTTGATAGTTATAGGTCATTTATAGGTTATAAATGTCTTTAGAGTTTCACTTCTAATTGAGTATTCAACTGAACATATTGATTCTCTTATACATAACTATTTTTCCCTCCACCCAATTTTCATAACTTCAATAACCATTAGGTAGGGACGTACATCTTCGATGTTGCTTTGCTTGTTTAGTAAAATATTGTTGAGACTTTAATTTATTTAAAGTTGTATAATTTACAATTTATGAAGTTTCAAGGTATAATTTTAAAAAATATAATTCTTTAAAGGGTGCTAGCTCAATGGAAGAGCACCTGCTTTACAGGCAAGAGGTTGGTGGTTTGATTCCATCGTGCCCTGACATCCATATGGAATGGAGATGATAAATTTTTGGAGGCGGAGTATCTTTTGACCATCCCCAATGAGCTTTGGTGACATTTTTTCACCCTCACCAAAATATGAAATGGTGACGGTCAACGAACACCACCATATATATGCATCAATAGTGACGACCCTCAAGGTCCGTAACCATAAATCATTGTTGTTGATATGAAATGGTGAAGGTCGTTGTCTGTCATTACAGTCATTATCCATGATGGACATTGAATTTCCCCACAACTCCTATACTTCTAGCAATGTGGCTTTTGGTGACGGCCAATGAATGTCACCATATATATGCACCAATAGTGATGGCCATGAAATATCCATCACAATAAATCATTATTATTCATATGAAATCGTGACGGTCACTATCCATCATTCTAATCAATATTTGTGATGGACCTTGAATGTCATCATAAGACCTATACTTTTGGTGATGCCACCTTTGGTGACGTTTAGGTTTTGGTGACCGAGGCTATGGTTCGTCACCATTGCTCATATGCAATGGTGACGGTCACTATCCATAATTATAAATCATTATTGGTGATGAACTTTGAATGTCACTACAACACCTATACTTCTAGTGATGCCACCTTTGTTGACATTCAGTTTTTGGTGACAGAGGCTATGATCCATCACCATTGCTCACATGAAATGGTGACAATCATTATCCATCATTATAAATCATTATTGGTCACGGACTTTGTATGTCACTACAACACCTATATTTTTGGTGATGCCACCTTTGGTGACATTCAGTTTTTGGTGATGAATGCTCTTTTGACCGTCACTAATGAGCTTATGGTAACATTTTTCGCCCCTCACCAATGTCCTTTTTTCTTGTAGTGATCGCCAAAAAAAGCGATTATGTCATAAAGCACTGAAAAGGGTTTCTCTAAAAGTCTCCCCTACTATTCATTGACCCCATCTGGGACTGAAAAGACCTAATTTTATTTTCTTAAGCACCTTCCAAACTGAAAGTTATACGTATCGATGCTTTCCAATTTCCAAAACCAAAACTAAGCTACTTCTCCTCCTATTTGCATATTTCATCCGGTATATGAATATTGTAAAATTTGATAATCATCACTAGTATTCAAAAAAATAACTTGAAACCTTGTTTGTTCATACCTGAGCTAGAGGGCAGAATAGGAGAATCTATCAAGCTAGTAGGGTTGAGACCAAGGGGGGGCGTAAAATAAGACAATGTCACCCCACCAAGTAGAGGAACACAAGGCAAGCACATAAGCATGGCTGCATTCAATCAAGGTACATTGAATCCCCCTTGCACAACAAATCTCTGTGCAAAACTTCCACCACTAGTCCTCGAAGGCTATCTATGGACTTGATATTCCAATTTATTCCATCTACATACAAACATCATATACAAATGTCCTAGACCAATTGATTTTCTCATATTAATTTTTTTTAAACGTATAATGTGAATTTACACTCATTTGCAAATGCAACATGATAATGTTTCTTAGAAACTAAGATATGATATAGAACATGGTTTTTATGTGCTACTCAAGTTGGTTCCTATAGTTACGTCATTATAGAGTAACACCTATAGATGGGCATCAAAGATGGGAAATCCAATACTTCACCATCATTACGTATCTAGAATGATTTCCTTTTATCTCTCTTTTGTATTCGATTTGATTTTTTTATCCAAGAATTTTTCAAGTTTTGAGTCTCACTCTAGACAATCAAATACATTTTAATGGATACAAGGAAAGTGAACAAAAAGGAAAAATTTGCAATCTATGTGAAACAAAATTAGTAAAACGGAGATATCATTGGAATTAAATATAAAAAGGCACTTATATATGAATATGGTAAGATGACCATAATACAATCCATATAAAACTAGATCTGGGACTTATAAGTGAAATAAAAATAGATAAAACCAACCTCAGAGTCTGTTCGTTTCCTCTAGATTTAAGTGATATCTGTATCAACATTAGCTTCTAACTTAATTTCTTATCTGGGTGCCAATTAGGTGGCCTGCAAGCAGAGATGATGGAAGGTAAACATACCTCATACACATCTTATCGAGGAGAAATCATATCAAAACTGGATGGTGGTGAATGGAGATAAGATCAATTTTTATGGCATATATGACAAGTACAATTCTCCCCTTGCAAAAGTAGAGATTTTTTTGGTTTAGGATCACCTTTTCTTCTAGAGGAGCTCTCTAATTATAATTAACTTGCAGATATGTCCTAAGTTCACATATTTAGTGTGTCTACCTGTCTTTTTGAAGTTGTAGATAAATCTATTATTGACAGATCTATTTGCTATCTTCCTTGCATGTATATGTATTTTTGGAAACTTTGTAAACCTATCTAAATATTGTGTGGATTTTGCAAATGCTGAAATTTCCCAATAAAATTTTCAACAATAGTGACAAGATTAGAACCATTATAGATGTTAGTTGTGGAGTTATTAGTTTTGGTGCATATATCCTTTCTCTTGATATTGTGCCAATGTCACTTGTGCACCAAAATTAGATTCAGTATCCTTTGGAAAGAGGATTTCATTCAATTTAAGTGTATTTAGAAAACTGAGACTATTGTATCCAACCAGATTATTCCAATTTACACATTTTTCTAGGTGTAGAATTTATTGACTTTAGAGTTTATACCTTTCGTCATAGGATGGATAGGGGTCAATAGAGAGACACAACCCCACTTCAAAACAATAATTGTTAGACAAGCATAGGATGGAGAATAGAGATGTATGTGAGATGTTATCTTCTATGAGGTGCATAAGACCTTTTCCCTTTGGTACCCCCTACCCACATCTGAAGGGTGCCATAGAGCTTGTTCTGACGTTTCTGCGTCACCAGCCCTATCATTTGAATTATAAGGATCTACCTATATATATACCAATAAGTCAACTATGCTAATTAGTTATAAGCTAACTACGCTAATAAGACCAATAATCCAACTACCAATATGAGAACTAAGAGCCCACTGAACTCCCATCACGACAGTGTATCCACCTGTTGCATTCGATCCATTTGCTGCAGTATGGATCCAATGGAGGTCAACACATATTTGTCTTGGTAGGTGATTGACTCACGCCATGACCAACCAATACTGTTACACAGAACATCTTTCTATTTCCGTTCTTAAAGGATCCAAAAACATATCTAGGTGGAATTTACTTAATGGCAGGTAACACCTAGCCAAGTGAAACAACCCATGCTTTGCTTCTTATTATGAGCCTAATGAACCATAAAACACTACCTTCTTCATTACCTAGGACTTCCAAAGACACATGTGAAAGCATTGGTTCTCTGAGACTTCTTTACTCCTCTAATCTGGCAGGGTAAGAACATATCAACCTTACTTATCTTAGTTGCCTTAATTAATTCCCAATAATGATCTAAACGAAGTGCATGATTAAATATAAAATCCAGTTTCTTTTCCCAATATATTATTTCTAATGAAGACAGGTAACTTAAGCCAAGGGGTTATTTTTCCTATTCTTTCACCTAAATCATATATGAAATATGAGCATGATCACCTGATATTGAATGCTGTGATCAATAAAAAACAATTTGAAACCTAATTTTTTCATACCATAGTTGGAGAGAAGAATAGGGGAATCTAGCAAGGCAGTATGGATGAGACGAAGGGGATGGTAAAATAAAAAGATCTCACCCCACCAAGCGAAGAAACAAAAGGCAAGCCCTTAAACATGGCTACTTTCAATCTGGTTGCATTGAATCCTCTTTACATAGCCAATCTCTCCTTAAATCTTCCACCACCAGCCCTAAGAGGTGATTTATTGACTTGCCAAAACTACTCATCAGCACTGATCTGGTCACAAAACCCCGTGAAATACTAAAAGGATCATTCTCTTTATCGCCCTTGCTACTGTTATTGCTACCATTATAGTCTTTCGGTGAAAAGCGCTTCAATTTTTTCTCTTGGGCCTGCGATATTTCAATCTGTGGACTTGCAAGAAGCTGAGAGAAAAACTTGGAACTAAATCCCTCCACCATTATCAAGGCAATAACTGTTGTTCAGCTAGTGAAAGGGCCAAATCTACAAACCTCGTCTTGTTATTTTCTTCATTACCTGCCATAGATTTTGCACGAGTTTTGAGGATGGGTTTGTTCTCCACTATAGATTTTTCAAGAGTTTCCATAAACCCTATATTGCTATTTTCTTCATTCCTCATCATAAATTTCACATGAGTTTCACATACCATTCACCGTTTCGAGAAATGGAACCTGGAAATGATTTCAATAAAATCACTAATTTTTTTAATCTATTCACATTCGTATATACATTATGTATCCATCCAACCCATGCTACCATCGTGTGTGAATAAAGTCGAAAAATTGCTAGAGGACTAACTGGCTAGAGGAAGGAAATTGATGGGGATGTTGTTTCAAAGTTTTCTCTCTAATAAAAACCAAAGCACTAAAACCGAAAATCAATTAATTACCAACATGTTGTCTTGAAAAATCCCTTGAAGGGACCTGCAAGAAAACCCAAAAATGTTAGCCTGGTTTCATTACTTCAAAAAAAATTAAATGAATACCATCAAAAGGTTTATGAATTTACCCTATTGTTTACAGTGTGAAATGATGTAGACAAAACCATATTACTGTGTAAAAATGAAGCTCAAACTAACACCATAGGAATAATACTAAAAATATTCTCCTAACCCTCACATGAAAAGTTGTCCTCTCTCAACATAAAACAAGAACATTGACAAATAACTAACAGAAGGGTATCATACTCAAATACTAATTTCGTCTAAATGAAATGTGTTACATTGTCTAGTAGTCAATAAACAAGAATAATATGGTTAACCTTTCATATGCTAAGTGTTGTTAGATTGGTTGCTAAAATATGGAAAGTTAAATAGTTGCAAATCCCTATTTGAAAGAGAAAAAAATGTTTTATAACTATCTAAGTATAATTATCTAAGTTAGCTCTTAGGAAATTATGCAAGTGAATTTTTATTGACAAATTTAAAGAAAAAAATATAATTGGTTTGAAACATTACAATTTATATCTTAAAATGCTTTATGAATCTCCTTACATCATCATAAACATTCAAACCATATTTACATATTTAGATGTTTTCCTTTAGATGGCATAGAGTTTGGGGTCAAGTGGTTAGCAAAAGAGAAAACTAAGGATATCAAAAGAAACCAAGCAAGCTAAGGACATCCAAATATACCAAGTAGACATCATAGAAATTGAAATACCTATCCTCATCCTTTACATTCACAACATCTTCAATTTTCAAGTTAAGGCATAGTGTTTGGGGTTAAGTAGTTAGAAAAAGGTAAAGCTAATAACATCAAAAGAAATGAGGAAAGTTAAGGCCATCCAAAGATACCAAGTTGATATCATAGAAATTGGAACACCTATCCTCTTCCTTTACATTCGAAACATCTTGAATTTTTAATAAGAAGAGCCTCAACTAGGATGCCAATAAGAACAAATGGAACAGGAAATAACAATAAAAGAGGTCGCCAAAGCCAAGTGGCTTGTCCATTTTACAGCCTATGCTAGTGGACTAGTAGAAACATTTTAAAAAAAAGTGTTTATATTTATAATACACTCCTTGATTGGAAAATCAACAAGCACATTAGATGATAGAGTATACCCTTGATAATTACATATGCTCCATATTCTAGCAGAAGTTTGACACAATCCTCAAAACCATGCGCTGTTACAATGTGCTAGTGGAAAAACAAAATAAAATAGTAAATTTTTGTCATACCTTACTCAAAGAATTGTAGCCCTTCGAAAGAAAGGAAACGAAACTGAAATGATCAAAATAGGATTCTTGTTGTCAAGTTACACCAATTAGCTTTGCACAACATGTACAAAAATAGTTGAATCGGATATCCTTCCTTAGTCTTGTGAATAGAGCATTGTCTCACCTTAAATACCAAAGGTTCAACATACTAATAGAATTATAAGAGAAAACTCCCTCTGACCGTTCGTCTAGCTACCTCAAAGGGCATTGTTGAGTAGACATCAAATAGGAACCATATACAAATATTACCTGTGTTATCCAAGGAAGATGATGAGAAAATGTTTTCTAATGAGTGGAATTCTATTAATTCAGCTTTCAAACTTTATCTATGAAAAGAGGAATTTGTAATTTTCTTCATGGCATTCAAAACTACAAAATCAACTATCCTTTTAGCAATCCTCTAGCATTTGTCAAATAGAAATTATGTTCTTCTGCAAGGTAAGGTATGAAGAAGGTCATAATATCATCATAGTATCGTCCTAGTTTCTCTGGTGGTTTATCTTCTTTCATTACATTAAAATGGCTTTCATTCAATCGGAGATGGAGTTCTCCCTATGGAACTTTGTTTCATAGTTATGAAATAATTTTGTATTCCTGTCTCCTCCCGATACCCAGAGAGCGTGACTTTTTAGTATCCACTCCTCCTCCTTTAATGGAAAAATCTAATTCTTCCTCTTTTCTTAATCCACAACTCATAATTGATGTGCCACCGAGAAGTAATTTGCATGTGAATGATCCATTCAGGCATGTTTTACATGTAATTAGAGGCATCGTTACATGGATTACATTCTTGTCTTTCACGTCGTTGATGGGGATCCTTGTTCCCAGGTTAAAACTAGGGCCTAGGACCATGTGAATGAAGGATCTGAGAAAAAAGGGGGCCTTACAACATGAACACCCAACTTGAGATCAGGCCATGTAGCACTAAGTTACACATGGGTTTGGTTAAAGGCCCACTTGATTCTTGAGGTTGGACATATTCTTCAAGGAGGTGGTTAAGGGATGTTTAAGGTAAGAAGGAGTGAGAAATAACCTATTGACGGTGTTGGACCTACCAACATTCAAGGGATCACCCTGGTATGAAGTGCCAACTAGAACTCACATCATTTGGTCTGGGAGTCCCATCTGGTATGATGGCTTGGTCACCATTATCTTAAATATTTGCCTCAACTCTTGCTTGTTAGCACAAGAGAGTGGTTTGCTTTGTCTTGGAGTAGTGAGGTTCGCATGCCTGGTGATTGGTATTGTTACTTGTGTCAATGGTTCTTTCTTTGTAGAGGGAGAGGGTGGGAGTGAGTCCTAAGTTGGTTGGGAGGAAGCCCAAATTCTATTAGGAACACACAACACAACAGGACATGCACAACTTCTAGAAGAATAGTCCACATGGATACGTAAGTCACAACAAACAAGGGAGGATAACATGTACCACACTCAATAGATGAGTGTACACGAGTGCAATGATTGCTTTAGCAAGTTTTATGTGAAAGGTTTGTCTGATGTCTAGGGAGGTAACAAACACGGGCAGGACAACATTAACATCATATGCAACACATTTTGATTAATACATATGTATTACAACAAGTGAATGAGTTCAAGTGTTAAACACAGGTTAAGGAAACATGCATTACAAGTGTTCAAGATCAGTCTTACAACAGTTACAATACATGTGTGAAAATGTGTTGGCCTGTAAGCAAGCTTTTGAATTAAGCGAAAATTCCAAGGCACATCGTTACACTGTACATCGCTAACCTTGTGGGCAGGGCGTTGGAGCCACTACTTACTCCTCAAAGAAAATATTATAGATTCTCAAGGCTATGTGGGATGAGTTGAGGTGAAAATTCATTTCCATGTACAAATGAGGGGGTATTTATAGCCAAGGGTGAAACTGGCCCTTGTGGCTATTCGACTACTCTCATGACTTTTTGACTTTACATGAATCTTCATACAACAAGTGGGTCTCTTGGACTCCCGGGTTACATTACATTGATTGACAGTATGGCCCTTAGTAGAGATGTGGATTACATGACTCATGACAAGATTCGACATGACAATGTTGGTACATTCTTGCTCGTGGTGGTGTTCATGTCGAGTTGTAGTGGTTATAGGCAATGGATTTCCTCATGGTGTATCACAGCTTCACCACCGCATGTCAAAGTGCATGGAGTCTTCGATGGTCATTGGTTTTCTTGATGTTTCATTCACACATTTCTCCTCTCTTGTAAGTTGGTAAGATTGATAGGTTCATCTGTTCACAAAAAGTGCATGTTCGTCTGTTTGTCCATTCTTTAACACATCTTGCATGTTTTCTCATCCGTCCAGGAACACATCTTTGCATGGTCATCTATTTGCGAGCACGTCTCTTTGCATGCATCATTTTTATGTTCATTGGCGAACATGTCCTTCTGCATGTACTCCCTTCGTTCATCCCACTCGTCGTCACACCATGTTTTTTTGTGTACCGGTATCTGTAGTCACTCATGATGAGACGATATCAAATCCAAAAACCTACCAGTATATCATGATGCATGATCGTTTCAAATGCAGGTGACCAGGAGAGGAGACAAGGTTGTGAGATAGGATGGAGGCTCTAGGCATTGTTGTTGAAAATTGCATAGTAGTCACTGGGTGATGGAGATGGGAAATCCATATCAAAAGTGACTGTCCAGAGGATCTAGCTTAGGTGGAGGACAAAACTGTGTAGTTTTTGAGAAGAAGAGTCTAGGCTACGGGAAGGCTAGGCAGGCAAAATATGTGCAATTTCCAAAAGAGGCAAGCATTGGGAGCTTGGTAGCCAAAACTGCACAATTCCTCGAGGGAACTGGAAGTTGGCTGCTAGCTCACTGGAAGAAAAAGCTATGCAATTCCTGACGGGAACTAGTAGTCAGCTCCTTGGAGCTTGGCAGCAAAAACTATGCAATTCTTGGAGGGAACTGACAGTCAGCTGCAGGAACTTCGCAGCAAAAAATGCGCAATTCCCAGAGGGAACTCACAATCGGCTGGTGGGAAAAATTGTGCTAATGCTAGGGGGCTGGCTTACTGATCACCTATGTGCAACTTTTGAGATGAGTATAATGATGGGCAGCATAGGGCTTACTCATGAAAACTACGTGGTTTTTCGAGGGAGCATCCGGTCGACTGACTGGAGGGCTAGCTAGAAAATCTGTGCAATTTTCTAAGGGAGACGGGGACAAGCACTTGGTATCTATTTGATCTGTCTGCGCAATTTTCTCAGTCAGCAAAGTGGGCAAGGTCTGTAGCCTCTGTGCAATTTTTCAGGGGAGTTAGTCCCGGGGTGACTTTTGGGTCAAACTCTTCGGTTGACCAGCATGAAGGTTGATTGATCTGCTTGCATTTAGTGTAGCTTGAAATGGCTTGCTTGGTGCTTCTGCATTGTTTTGGGTGACAATAGATCAAGTCGATGGCAGGGTGAAGGTTCAGTTGTCAAAGGGGAATCCAGTCATTAGAACTTCATCAAAATAATTAAGTGTGTGAATGAGTGGAAAGCTACATACGTGATCTTGGAAACACACACTTACATGACTTGATGATGAGATGACTCAAACCATCCAAACACACCTACTTAGCATGATTGACCAACGGTGTGAAAGAAAATCGCGATACTTATGATTGATCATTGGACGAATGTGAAGACGCTTGCACAACAGTGAATATGACTCCGTGTGTGAGCATGACAGATGTTTACATAGCGAACACAACATGTACACACGAAGTAAAGACCTCGAGTACGACTAGAACATGATCGCAAGCATGACATTAACATCAACATGCAAAAGCTTGGGTCGAATGATCAAGAAAGGTGGGTGCAAAGACTCACATGATCTCATGGAGTGAACCCAAGTGTGTGCGGTAATGAAGTAAAACTCTCAAAGGAGGCTCCGAAATTAGATGTAGGCCAAACTTTTGGAGGGTGTTGCAGACACTACAACACTTCATGACACGCTGGTAGAACTCTAGCTTCTCTGTTTCAGTTCATTGTCAGCATGGGGCCTTGGTCTTTCAAGGAGTATTGAATCATCGTGTAGGTTACTTCGGCTTCCCCACTTACCCCATGGAAATACATGTTTCACCTTTCACCAACTCAGTCAAACACAATCTAAAGTTCAGCTTGATCATAGTGTTTCAAAATTGGGAAGGGTATTTTAGCTCGCAAGTTTAAGATTTTGAAAGTATAAGTTTTCATCTCTGGTGTTGCTCTGCTACCAGTAGGCCTGGACAGCACCCCGGTGGAGTCACGCAGGAACACACACATTGCTCCACTGCCAATGAGCCTGTTCAATACCCTGATGGAGTTGCATTCTTCGCCTCTCTGCATAGGAAGCCTTTCTCTTCTTTCTCCTTTGTGTTTTTTCAAGAGGACTATGCATAGGCACTTATTTATTTTTGGGGTGGAAGAGGGATCCCAACTTATTGAGAGAAGAAGAGGTTGTTCCTTCAGAGAAGCATGTAAGACCTCTGACATAGTTTTCTCATCTACATTTTCCCCTTCTCTGTTTCTACTAATTGGATGAGCTTGAACACACAGAGCATAAAGTTGAGTACATGCATGGGGATTCACAGTGTGAACACAGGTTCATGGTTGGACCAAAACTTCCATTATAGACGGCTCATATTTTCCATCAAAACTTCATCAGCCGAAGGTTATAACCAAGCAAAGAGAAGACAGACACGAGACTGGCCAAGTGATGCAGTGTCACAAGTCTCTTCATATCTCAGCCACATACTCATTCAAAAGCTAGAACATAGTAGATGGTAGCACTTATTTCCGAAAACAAAAATAGTTAGGTATTAAGCAACTCAAACAAATGAAAACAAAAATATTAAGCAAAGCCAATGAAAAAAAAAAAAAGATAGTAAGCAGGGCAAACAAAATGAAAAAAACAAGTAGCAAGAAGACTATGTACATGGTATGGGGTGCGGCCCAACCTACAGGAAATAATGCTTGAGATCTTGGTCATTGACAGGAAGGTTGTCAATCCTCCTGTCAAGTGATTGCAGACGGTATGTTTGTGGACAACCTTCTCATGGACTATGTACGGACCAATCCACAGGGACTGGAAGTTCGTATGTTTGCCTTTGTCTTCATGGGACTTATCCCATTTCAGAACCAAGTCGCTAACACTAAAGTTAGCGTTCCCTGCAGACTTCTTATTGAACCGTATCTTGATATAGTTCTAGTGGAGTGCAAATTTTTCTTTTTCTTTCATCCTTTCTTCTTGAAGCTTGTGGAGTGTATCCATCCTACATTGAACTAGTTGGCAAGGATTTCCTTGGTATTCTTGGGAAAGTTGAAGTGTCAGTAAGTAGATGTTGTGTGGAAGGATGGCTTCTTTACCATAGAGCAGAAAGTATAGTGAGGTATTCAGATAGGGTTTGGGTGCTACATGGTCATCCCATAATGCATTTGTTAGGGCGATATTCCAGTTGCGCTGCTTAGAGAAAACGATCTTTTTGATTATGTGGATGAGGTTTTTATTCGTGGATTCTACAAGACCATTTCCTTGTGAGTAATATCTAGATGAGTTTTTCAATACAATACCATTCTATAATGTAAAGTCATAAAGTTTCAAAGACAACAAGTACATTGTATTATAAAAAAAAAGTGATACCAAAACATGAAAGCGTGAGATGATGTTCTACTTGAGGAAGTTGATGACCTCCTGGTCGTTCACTTTTTTGAGCATAATTGCTTCTATGCACCATGTGAAGTAATCAGTTGCTATCAGAATGTAGTGTGTTGCTTTGATGAATGTGGGAATATTTCCCCACTGATGTCAAGGCCCCACTGTTGGAATGGTTCGGTCACTACAACATGGTGCAGTGGGGCTGCTGATCTTCGTGTCCTACCGACACATCGCTAAAAGACCGAGCACTTGCGGGCATAAGCATCTGCATCCTTGAATAACGTGGGCCGGTAGAAATCGGCTCGCATAACTTTGTGCACAATGGTGTTTCCTGCAAAGTGACCCCCAGCGGGTCTGTCATGGAGATCTTATAACACCTTCTCTTATTCATGTGCCTCTGACCGCCTGAGAAAAACTCTATTATTGTGCTTCCTGTAAAGCACTCCATGCACCAATTGATATTCTAAGGCTTTGAGGCCATATTCCCTTTTCTATCTGATGGAAAAGTGAGAGGATATGGTGTCCTGCTGAAGGTATTGGCGCACATATACGTACCAAGAGGTTCGATCTTCAGTGGGTGTTCCTCGCCTTATATGATACATCTCAATTTCTTGCTCCTAGCTTGTGAGCTCTTCTTCACTCTCTGGTGCATGTACTACTTCAGCTCCAAGTCTGCAGAGCCCATGTGCTTTGATCATGTGAACTTGATTGATTTCAAGATCATACTGTTGCAAACTTGTCATCCAGTTCGCATGTCGTTCACCCAGTTTTTGTTGTGCAAGTAATGTGCAAACTGTTGGCTGAGGGACGAAGACTATTGATCCGGATTTAAATAGGAATGCAACAAATTACAGAGATAACCATATACACAAAGATGCAGCGGAAATAATACTTCATTTCATTAATGAAAAATACTGAAATATGCTTAAAATCAGAAATGGAAATAAACTAGCGAGGGCGATGGTAGCTTATCTGTGAGAAGAGATGTGATCGCTACATCCTCTGAACTGTGTTACAATGAGGCGCGAAGGCCTATTTATTGTTGAGAAACAATGAAAAACCATTAACATTCCAAAACCTAACCCTAGGAGATGAAACGCCAAACTGTGGGCCCCGTTTGGGGGTAAGTTGGTACATCAACTTCCCGGGGTCGTAACATTAGCATATGATCTCCGTTTGACGCGTACAATAGCCATTAGAAAGATCTATTCAAGCACTATCATTGTTGGAA
>APFE030341640.1:0-26472 GCA_000404065.3 Pinus taeda | reverse complement strand
AGATGAAACGCCAAATTGTGGGCCCCGTTTTGGGTAAATTGGTACATCAATTTCCCGGGGTGGTAACTTTGGCATACGATCTCCGTTTGACACGTATGATAGCTTGTTAGCAAGATCTATCCGAGAACTACCATTGTTGGAACGGGCAACATTGGTCCATATCATGGACCCATGTTGCCCTTGGATTCCCCAAAAAACGTCGTTTAGGGCCTCAAAACGGCTCCGGAAGTTCAGGACCCGAAAAAACTGCTAAAAATAGTAAGTTGTGCTACAATTAAGGAAACTGAAAATGCTGAGAAAGACAATGGTGGGGGTCCAGGTGGACTTGGCAGGCGGCCACCAATATCCACCGGGATCAACTATCTAGTGGTTCTTCATGAAGTTGGGCCAGAAGTGTTTCACATCCTTGTGAATTGATATGCTTTCTTGTCAACGGTGGGGTATTTGAGTTCTAGTCCCTGCATGCTTGCACTCATGAAGGAGATTGGGCATTCATCGTTCATCTCATCCTTCTGAGTGAGTACTACAATGAGCGAATTATCAAATGCAAAGGTGTATAGCAGGAAATATTTCTTGGAGTCTAGGTTATAGAGTGTAGGCACTTCTATAATAACCTACTTCATCTGGGTGAATGAAAACTTTTCCATCTGGCCCCAGTTGTAGACTACATCTTTCTTAATCATGTACAAAATGGGCTTGACTGTCTAAACATAATCTGAGGTGAAATTTAAGAGGAATTTTATCTTTCCCATGAAGGGTTGCACGGCTTTCTTGTTGGCTGGGTGAGGGATCCACCTTGATCCCAGTCTTGGAAATAATGTGTCCGATAAGGTTCCCCTCAGACACTGCGAATACACTCTTTTTTGGATTCAAGGAAATCCCATATCTCCAACATCACTCAAAATGTTTCTTCAGATGGCGTATGTGGTCCTCACGTCTTCTTGAGAACACAATCACATCATCGAGGTATACCACTACGCTCTGTCTAATGAGTCTGCGAAAAGTGATTTCCATGGCACGCTGAAAGATTGCACCTGCGTTTACAAGCCCAAATGGCATTTTTCTGTAAGAAAACGCACCCCACTTGGTATAAAAGGTAGTGATAAGTCTGTCAGATTCTGCTACCAGAACTTGATTATCTCCCAAAAAATTGTCGAGAAGGGAAAACATCTGTGCCCCAGATACTCTTTGCAAAATGTGATCCATTTATGGCACGAGGTAGTTGTCTTTGTCAAAGGCACAATTCACGTTCCAGAAATCAACACACAAGAGAATTTCCCTGGACTTCTTGCATACAAGAAGAAGGTTTGAAATCCATGTGGAATGATGAACTTTGTATATGATACATGCACCCAACAACTTGGTGAGCTCTTTCTGTATGAGGGGTTCAAGTGACAAATGTAATTTTCTTAGCTTCTGCTGATATAGCTTGACCCCTTCTTTGATCGGATTTTTGTGTTGGATGATCCGTGTGTCATAAGTTTTCAAATCATCATACGTCCATGCGAAAACATCTTGGTATTGTTTGAACAAGTGGACAAAGGTTTGTTTCTCTTGTTGTGCGCAATATGTACCAAGATTGATGAACTTCAAATCCTATTATGTTCCTAGGTTGATCAGCTGAAGCATCACAGTGGAACGGTGGATCTTGCTGTTCCTCGGCCCTTGAAAATATTCTTGGTAGTCATAAAATATTTTCCAATGATGCTACACCCTTTGTGATAAGGTGGCATTTCTTGTTACCAGCTCCTACTTGCAGAGAGCACTCATGCTTGTCATCATCTATCGCTAAATCTTTGAAGATGTCAATATTGGCCATGAAATACAGTATCTGTTGATCATCATTAAACACACATAAATTAGGCATGCTATCCAGGATATATGGTTTGCACAAAATTCCAATAGTAAATCTATCCCTAATTGGTGACATTCTTGAAGCTGCGTTTTCCAAAGCAGTGGCATCTTTATTACACGTACGTGGTACAACAATGATGTTAAATGCTTGGAAGTTAGATATTAGTTGCCATACCTCTTGCTGGTAACTTTTGAGATGTAGTGACAAACAGTGAATGGTGTTGTGTACCCATCGTACCACTATCTCTGAATCACCTACCACTTTGAGCGCCACCAACTTGAGGCTGATGGCTTCCTGTAAGCCCAACACGAGTGCTTCATACTTAGCAACATGTTTCGTGCACTCAAAATCCGAGTGACTTGAAACCAGGTGCTTTATGTTGTATGGGTTGATCAAGACACACTTAGCTCTTGAGCCATCCTATGTCTTTGATTTGTCAAAATATATGGTCCACAACTTGTCTGTACATGGACCGTTTGACGTGCTTGTAGTACTGTTACTACTATTACTACTATTTCTACTGCTATTTCTATTGCTACTATTGGTGCAATGAATTATACTTGTTTCATTACCACCAGTTAGGAAAGGAAAGAGTCCCAACTGTGTGTCTGGTGGGGTTGGGGCTGGCCATGCAGGATAATACCCCAACATTGTTTCGAGGAGGCAGTTGCCAAACATGAGTTCTACAAAGGCTAATGGTTCATTCTCACCATTAAGGGTAATGACATTGTGCTTCATATATCTCTCGGATAACACCCGAATTTGATTGCATTTTCTCTTGTACGGAAACCACATGTGCAATTAGTCAGTAGCAAAATATATGTTCAGCTTGCTGGACTAGTCTCTGCTGAGTAGTAGACCATATGCTTCAAGTATGTCAACAACAACAATGTTGATGCATTGGTGGACTCGACTGTAATGAGATAGTCATATGATCACGTCTCGAAGTTCACCAATGGTTGGTACTGATGTCTGATCAAGTTGAATGATTCGCGCAAATTTCTTGCTGCATTCTACATTGATATTTTCAGCAATTGAGAGTGGCATGATGTTAGCTACCACGCAAGGATCAACCAAGCAGTTGTGAACATTGCATTTAAAAATTTCAAATGATAGCAAGAATGGAGGGCAACTTGAGTTCGCTTCCTCCATCCGAAGTCTGTTGAGCATAGTAGAAAGTGATCTGGGAGGTGTGCTTGCTCCCTTGCTAGTAAAGGTTGCGTTGTCCATTGCGGTCTATCCTAATGTTTGCAATAGGATGTATCACTAACTTTGGATCTTAGCTAACTCAAACAAATTGATGTTCATTTGAGTTTCCTTCATGTCATCTACAACATTGTAGTCCAAAGGTGGTAGACTCACTGAGGTGTCTGCGGTAGAACTAATGTTCATGTTGCCTGTTAGAGTGTTCTATAGTTTGCTGCTCATGGACGTACTCTTTTCCGCCGTTGTATTCCCATACTTGTTTTGTGCTTTCTACTTTTTGGGGGTTAGTGGATCAGCCCTCCTCAACAATAGTCTCATCTTTTCTTGTACTTTCCCAAGTGTAATGGGAGCCCCTTTACTTGTAATATTGTAATAGTCATTTTGTTTTTGGGGCTACTTCTCGATGTCCATCCTTGGCATTGTTTGCAAGCACTAATATGCATTCATCACATGACCAGAACTTAATGCTTCATCAAGTGCAATACCTCCATCATTATCATTGTCTTATGGCTGCTCTTGCATACTATTTTCTTCATCGAATATATGAATGTATACAGAGCTTGTGACTCGCTTCCAGTCCGAACGAGAGTTCTCAGGGTGATGTTCTTCATGAAATGTATAGAACTCGGAATCTTCGCACTATTCAAGGTGGAATACAGATCTCTGTGTTATTTTTGGAGTGAACCAGTTGCTGCCTAATGAAATGCTTCCTTGTCTCTATCTAGGTGGATGGATGCTTGCAGATGTGTCTGTATTCTATTGTTTAAGCTTGGACACCTCTGTTTTCAAGTTCTTGATGAGGCGAGTGAGGGTTACAATATCATGTGCTTCATTGTCTCTACCTTTTTTTGCCATCACCTGGGACTTTCTGCTCATGACTTTGGAGTCCTTTGTTGGTTCATCATCCTTGATGAGTCGAATCGCGTGTAGGTGTTTCTCAATAGCAATAGCCTCTTCGCAGTTTTCCAATATTTTTGGCTTCATAGCTTTCTTGACAAAATCTCAAATGCTGGTCAGTAGTGCAGACGTGTAGTAATAAAAATTGATGGATTCATGATGTTTGGTGTCCGCTACAAATTTGTTCAATATGCATTTAAACCTCTGATTGAAGTATTTTACCTTTTCTTTCCCCTCCATCTTCAGGCTTCCCAATTCTTTGAGTAACATGGCCGGGGTCTTGTCATCAGCTATTTTTTCAAGAAACATGCTTTTGAATGCACCTCAGTTTTGTATGGAGTTTGGTGAAAGGATATGATACCATGCAGTTGCGTGACCGTCCATGGTACATGGAAACAATCTACATGCTACGTCATCATACCATACCTCAAGGGTCTACATCTACAGGTAGAAGTTCTCCAAATGGTGCTCTGCCTTCACCATGCTGTCAGGATTGAACTTGATGTTCATTCTCTCCACTCACTTCAGCATCTTGTAAAAAGCACCTAGGAGAGCCAATGGTCCTTGAGTCGTCCATTCCAAATGTTATCACTCAGGTTGTCCCTAAGCTCCTAAAAGGATACGACCGAGGTAACCACAAACCAATCTTTGGATTACAGTTTCTAGCCCACCTGTAACCAGAGAGGGCTCTCTCTTAATGATTTAGCTTTGTTGATGATGATTTTAGGCTAGCTATTAGGTTCAGTGGGTTTTGTTTTGGTTTGGATGGTGTTTGAATGGAAGGAATATGCATTCAAGCAGAGAGGCAGGTAGGCATAGAGTGACAAGTTTCAAACCATTGGGCATGGAGTCAAGGAGTGGGACCGCAGGTAGGCTTTCTTGATCACAAGAGGAATATGGAGCAGGGTAGCTGCACATGAAACAACCTTCAAGCTAAAGAGATGGGGTGAAATGTAAGGAATTATAGGCAATTAAGAATCTCTCAAACAACTTAATAGAGGGAATGAGAATGAGCTCTATCTAGGGGCAGTTAATAATCCCTGGATAACTGTCATACATGATGAATCAGGGCAAAAATGAGCTAGATGGAATTCACATTTATGCCTAAAATAGATTAAAACATAAAGAAATAACAGAAATTGAGCATAAAGTGCAATTAAACAAGTTCTAAGCTATTCTTTATTTCTGTTGCTTAGATAATGATATATGAATGGAAGAACAGAGGTTAGAAGCACTTATTGAGTCATGTATCAGCACAAGAATTCCATAGTCACTCTTCAAACATTAAACACCGTACACAGTTCATTCTCCGAGCTCTTAAGCAATCTTTGATTATAGAAATTGTCACATATACAGTGCGAGTCTCTGCTCAGGAAAAAAATCAAACCAACAAAGACCAATGCTCTTTACATTGTTCAGGGTGGTATATATAGGTAAAGTATCCAAAAGTATTTATTAAAGCTGACCTAAACGGGTCTGCGGGAAAGACTTTTAACAACCTAACTTATGTTGGAACTAAATGCAAGAAAATATCCTTTGGGCTGCGCCAGAGGCAGCTGGATCAAAATGAATTAATACGGTGTCTTTGGTGACCTGGTGTAGTGGTTCTGCAATAACTGTGCATTCCGTTCTGATCCATTGATTTCATGTGAGTTTTAATGTGCAGTCATTGTGATGATGCACTTTGAATGGTTCTTTAACTGCTTTCTTGACTTTCAAGGTTTTCTTTTAATGTTCCATTCACCTCGAGCCCTGAGAAGTCTTCACTGGTACACTTCGCCGCAACACTGATACTCTTTGACATGGTCTTTGGCTTCACATCTAATGTGGTACTCTTTAATATCTGCACTGGGTCTCTCTCTTTCTTTTGATACGCTAAAATTCACAAAATCGGGCCTTTTCTGCCTTTTTCGGTGCAAAAATGGCTGAGGAATCAAAAGATTCCCTAAAGATTCCCCTCTTTGGCCCATTTCCCATAGCGATGCGCGATTAGCGCTAAGCACTAATCGCTCATCGAAAACTGCCCCTGTTTCTCATTCCGGGCTTCCGAAGCTTAGATTTTGCACTTGCACATTTTTTCAGCTACTAATGTCAACATGACGTCAACGGTACGGCGGATGACATCAGCAGTGGGGTCCTCTGGTACGGTGATGATGTCAGCAAGGTGACATGGCAGTATGGCGGGGTGATGTCATGGCAGTATGGTGGCAGGAGACCGACACAGGCAGGAAGAGGTGAGGTGGAGGCGATGTGGCAGGTGACGTGGCGCTCATGTCACGTGAGGGGAGGGCGGTTTTGGGTTTGCGTCGGACTCCCTTTGTTACGGGAGCGGTATTTTTCAGGAGCGGCCTGATGAAATGAACAGCCGACAACTGTCCCGATGTACAACAGGAAAACCGTTGTGCATCGGGTGCTATCGCACCGTTACGTAAGGGCGCCGGATATGCATGAGGGTCATCGGATCTGGGAGAGGCGATCCGACGATGGATGGGAGGAGAAGGTGCACGGGTTTTAGTGAAACAACGCGCACGTTAAACCATGAATTATTTGTGGCCATGGGTGGGTTTGGACTTTAGGTTAACGATTAATATGTTTCGACGCTTTGGTTATTTATTAATCAAACATTAATAAATCCGAAAAATTTAGTGCGCGAGGGTTGGTTAATGCATTTGGAGGGGGTTTTTTGTGTTTTGGAAGGAGTCCAAACACCTCGGAGGGGAAATTCATGCAGAGATGGGGGTTCTTGCTAAGATCCAAGTGAACTTAGTAATTCCCAAGGGGATATTTATGGTTATGTTTCAACCAGAGGGAGGGGATATTTACATAGGGGAATTATTACCATAGTTTTTAGTAGGGGGAAGGGAAATAGATAGGAATTTACATAATAATGTCAGGAGTTAATATGAAAGTGACAAGAAAGCGCTAAGTCTGAGAGATCTTAGGCTCTAAAGGGGAGATAGAACTTTGTAGAGAAAGTATGGACCCTCCTTGAGTAAAGCGGATCTTTACCAAGGCAAATGATATGGAAAATGATGAAACTAAGAGATATCAAGCAGATCTTGACCTCTTTAGGGGAAGTTAGTAAATTATTTAGGGAAGAGGAAGAAGGGGAAGGTTAGTCATGCCTTGCTTGAGCTCCTCCATATGAAATTGCCTGATGACTGTGACCTGAATAGATATGACACTTGAAGACACAAAACTGATTGCAATCACTGATTCTGCAACCACCAAACTACCTACCGAGCCTACTTACCTAGCATTTTTTCTTCTTTTAGTTTGGGTGCATTTGGACTTGCAGACCCAGCTTTTCAACTTTTTCTTTTTCTGTCTTCCTATCTACATCTACACTTATTTCTTCCAAGGGCCCAGATTAAGCAGTTGGGCTCCTTTGATTCTCTACCTGTCTAAGAATCTGCCAAGATTAAGTTGTTTGGACAGATATTCATTCTCTATATTCTAAAACAGGAAATTGAAACCTAGGGAGACCAAGATTAAATTGTTTGGACCTCCCTTTAACTAAAATTTGTTCAAAATCGAATAGTACATCAAAATTGGAACACAACAGTGGCACTTGAACTGGCACACTCTCCTGGCCTCCTTTCTGGCATCGGTAGCAAATATGGAACATTGCAGTATGCAAAGAATGACATATTTGGCATGTAAAAATGTCAATCATGAAAGATGAGTAACCTGTTGCAGCAGGAGGCTAACAGTGGCTCCACTTGGGGATGGCTTCTCCTTGTGAAAAGCCAAGAACAGCAGGTCAGACTGCCTGGATCTTCTGTTGTTGTTGTAAATTGAAAAATTTCAATGTTGACTATCTGATAACTGAAACTGTAGAAATGAGAACAACCATTTTATCAACTGAATTTCCTGTGAACTCTGGGGCACTGCCTACTTTCTTCTGCGTGCTCTATTATCCGGACTGTTATATAAAACTAAAAGAAAATGCTGATATATACAAAATGTTTGTACAGAAATGATGCTGCTGAGGGATCTTCAACAAAAGGGATCATGATAGTGTTTCAACATTTGGCCATTGACCGGGCCCTCTTTAGCTATGCTGCCATCTTCATTTTTGAGAAAATATGTATTATTCCCTTGCACAACACTGATAATGAATGGACCTTTCCAAAGAAAATCAAACTTTGCATGTTTGCTCTTGTCTTCTCTTCGTGAATCCCACTTTAGAACTTTGCTGCCCACCCAGAAATCTTCAGCCTTGGCTCCCTTTTCAAACATTATTTTGAGCTTTTCCTGCAAAATTTGAGCTTTTTCATACACTTGCTCTCTGGTTTGTTGAAGGTGAATGGTCTGATTAATTCTTCTTTGAATGTCGTTTAGTTCATCCTGAATCTCTTGTAACAGTTTGATAATAGGAATTCCCAAAGATGAAGGAAATCTAGCTTCCATGCCATAAACTAGCTCATAAGGGCTCATCCTAATGGATTTCTTGGTTGAAAGTCGGTCTGCCCACAGGGAATTTGTGAGCTTCCTTTGCCAATTCTTTTTGTTTTCCTCCAGCACCTTTTTTATAATGTTGATGAGACTTTTGTTGGATGACTCGGCCAAGCCATTGCCCAAGGTAATGTGAAATTTGTGGCAGAAGTTGATCATCTTTCTGGATTTGAAAGTAGGAGCATTGTCAGTGATGATTTTCTCAGGGCAACCAAATCTAGAAAGGATATTGTCTTCAAGGAATCGGATAATAGTGGCGTCATTGGCTTGCCTACATGGGATGGCTTCAATCTACTTGGTGAAATAGTCGGTGGCTGTTAGAATTCACTTGTGCTGGCCTGAAGAAGAGGGGTGGATTTCACCTATGAAGTCAAGACCCCATTGTTGAAAAGGTTGTTCGGTTGAGATAGGCTTAAGGGGCAAACGAAGTAGTTTTCTTTTTCCTTCAAAGATTTGGCATTTGTGACATGAGACAACAAATTTTTTGACATCTGCAAATAGAGAGGGCCAATAATAACCAACCCTTAAGATCTTGTCAGCAGTAGACTTCCAATATAGATGCCCTCCACAGTCCCCTACATGGAACTCTTTCATGATGTTGTTGGTTTCTTTTATGGTTAAACAGTTTAGCAGTATTCCTTCGTGATTTTTCCAGAACAAGGCACCATCTAAGACATAGAACTTTAGAGCTTTCATCTTTAAAAATATTTTCTTGGTTCTGGACAATCCTGGGGGAGCACACAGGTTTAAAAATACATAGAAAATATCGGCATACCATGGGGATTGTAAAAAGGTTTCACTGATCTGTGGAGTTGCCAGCTCCTATTCATTGTCCAGCTGGTTGATTTCTAAGGCTTGGAAATTTGTCTCGGACATTAGCTTGGCTAAACCTTTTCCTTTTATCAACATGGTAGGTTTTATCTCAATGTCATATTCAAGAATGCTGGCAATCCACTTGCCTCTTTTGCCTTCTATTCCCTCTTGAGTTAATATGTCTTTTACAACAGAGTTTGGGACATAAGCAATCACATGTGAATACAAAATATAAACTTTGAATCTTTGATGGCCTTAACCAGGGCATAAGCCTACTTTTCCATAATCTGATATTTCAAGGGTGCATCTCTTAAAGTTCGACTGAAGAAAGCAATTGGCTTTTCATTACCTTGATCATCCTTTTGCAGAAGGACAACAACTATTGTGTGTTCCGAAGCAAAGGAAAAGATGATAAAATCCTTGTCAAATTGTGGACTTGTGAGTACAGGCGTTTGAGTTAAGACGACTTTGATACTCTTGAAGGCCTGCTTGGTTTCCAAAGTCCATCTTACCTTGGCATCCTTTTTTAACATGTTACTTAGAAGCCTTATCATTTCTGCTAAGTTCGGGATAAATCTCCTTAGGAAATTGATCTTTCCAAGGAATGCTTGCAACTCTTTTATGTTTCTTGGGTATGGAATTTGAAGGATTGCTTGAATTCTTTCCGGATCAATTTTGATACCGTCTTTTGAAATGATGTGGCCTAGCAACTTACCTTCTTCAAGGCCAAAGAAGGACTTCTTGGGGTTCAAGGAAATGCCATATTTCCTACATGTCATGAAGATCTGCCTTAAGTGCTTGAGGTGCTCTTGATCAGATTTGGAAAAAGGGGTTAAGTCATCAAGATAGACAACAAGGAATTCATGAATTTCCTTGGCGAATGCAATACCCATTGCTCTTTGAAAGGTGGCCCCAGCGTTCTTTAGCCCAAAAGGCATTTTAACGTACTTAAATGTTCCCCAGGGTGTAGTAAAGGCTGTCTTGTCTTGGTCATCCGGGTGAACAAGTATTTGATTGAAACCTGAGAATCCATCTATTAAAGAAATCCTAGAGGAACCCACTACTCTTTGTAGGATGTGGTCCATTTTAGGCAAAGGGTAGTGGTCTTTTAAAGAGACCTGGTTTAAGTTTCTTAGGTCTACACACAATCTAATCTCACCTGATTTTTTCCTTGTGGGAACCATATTGGATACCCATTCAAAGAATCTGATGGGTGCTATAATACCAGCTTCAAACATTTTTTTCACTTCCTTCTCAATGAGGGGAAGAAGCATAGGGTTTATTCTTCTAAGTTTCTACTTGAATGGTTTTTGATTTGGTTTTAAGGGAATGGTATGTTGAATCACTGAGGTGTCATAGGACTTCAAGTCCTCATAACTCCAAGCAAATACATCTTGGGACTCTTTGAACAAATCCACATACTTTGGCATTTGATCAGGGGGCAGATTTTTGGACAACTTAATCATTTTGGGCTGTTCTGGTGTCTCTATGTTGTGTTCTTCTATAGCAACTGTTGGAGAGGTAAATCCCCTCTACGGATAGAGGCGATCCCTACTAGCCCAAAAGGGGTCTAGCAACAATCAATCAATGCTACTCTGCAAGTTCCTAGTTGTAATTAACAAGTGGATGAAGAACACCTACTTGGATTCCAGCACTATGTTTGATGAAGAGATGATCCTCTTGCTCCTTCACTCTAGCCGATCACAATCCTCCTCTATCTTCGTGGGCGGACACCTGCACAAGCAAAGAGAGAACAAACACAAGCGTAAAATCTACTAAAAACAACCATACATCAGTGAGAAAGGATGTAATTCACATCAATCATTCATAAGACAAATGAGAATGGAACCATAACAGTAGTCATCTATCTTTATTAATCAGAAATAGAGTAAGGTACAACCAAAGTTCTGACACTGAGTCCTTCTCTAGAGGGTCCAGCCAGCATGTCTCACAAGCATTCACCTTTGAAGTAGATCTCCCAAGTCAAAGAGGTCTCTCTCTCACATACAAGGCAACAAACTCATAACCTTCCTTAAAGCTCTATAGAAATCCTCACACAACACACAAAATGCCACAAAGAGCAGCACTAATGCACTAAGAATTCCTCTATGTCAAATCTATATGTTCCAAACTAGCTGCTCATGGCAATGGTGGAGGCTTATATAGGAGAAGGAGTCTCCATGAATAGTGAAAGGATGAGCTTTCCCCCAAGAAAAGTGGGTGACCAGGCGAACAAACATGCCAGAGAAAGGATGGCGACCTTTACAAAGCTAACAGCCAAGTCTGGAGTCATCTGGAAGGTTGGCCGTTAGAACAAACTCGCCTAAACAGGATCAGCGCAGGTGCAAAACTGGGCTGGCACGCTGGCATCGCAACTCAATTACAGAAGAGGTCTGGTCAGCGTGAACTGATACAAGCGGAGGGCGCGCTGTTTATGAAATTCGACTAGCGCGGAAAACCCGTGTGCTTCCGCGCTGGCAGCGCACCAATTATACTGTCATCTGCCAGTCAGCACAGTTATTTTAATAACAGTCGCGATGATCCAATAAACTTAGGCAAAGAGGGTTTTTTGGCCATTTCAGAGAGCATGAGCATGGTGGATGTGTTTTAATGACACAGTAGGGAGACTGACAAGGTGGTAGTGATATTTTACTGTGTAACAGATGCCCCCTAAAGCATGAAGCCCGAGAGAGTGGGAGGGGTGAAATGCTTTACAAGACTGCTGAACCGGAACACCACCAGGAAGGACCTGCACGTAGATACAATTGATATTTCAATTACATGTAGTCTAGGCATGGGCACAACCATCCAAAAGAAATATAAAGAAGGTCTGTGGTATGGACGTAGCCACCCAGTCGAAGAGACCATGATGATAAGAGGTATGGTCGCAACCATCCTAAAAGACTCAGGTGTGGGCACAGCCACCCATCAATGAGTCATGTAATGATGATCCACAAAATCGCAACTTGGCCCACAATGGACTAGAACCAGGGTCTTGCGCTCCATCCAAACCCGAACAAAGTACAAGTCCAAACATGTGAATATAGGAGTCGAGGTCGAACATGCTTAAACATCGTCTGATTACCAGCCAATGATGAAAGCTGTTAACAGACGCGAGAGGGGCCACCAATGATGACAATGGTCCTCAAGGTACTATAGGTACAATCCACGGCGTGCGAATGAATGAGTTGGTGTCGAACACCCGTAGAGTCATCAGATCGGAGGCCAATGATGAAAACCTCGTGTCGAACATGAAGAACCTGCCATTGAGGCATGCAGGCTCCAAGGTACCTGAAGGGAGTCTCTAGGTCACTCCTGGATAATGAGCTGAAGTCGACAGGAAGTGATATTTATCGTAGGTGGGCCATAATGTTTCCCACATCATCGACACGAGACGGAAAGAGACAATATGCTTTGTGTGAAATATCAGAGGGAGGATATACTTGCAGAGGCCAACTTCTCTTGAACATATCGGCAGCACAATGACAGATTTGGCAGTATTTGGGGTCAAATGATCAGAGGTCATGATGACAGGACAATGAGCAGATGAATGGTCGAAATAGGATAACCCAAACCCATGAAGGCAAAATTGAAACGAGATGAGATGTCCCCACCCAGACACAAATGCAAACAGTGCCATGTTCAAGAGCGACATACTGTCGATGACGATGATTAAGGTTCCTTTATTTCCCCCACCATTTCTGGTGAGTACCCCGATTATTTTTGGATGACAAGCTTGACGGGGATAGCATATGCTTGAAGAGCGTCATTTCGACGGAGCCCGATGTCATTAAATTTTAATGAGTCTGACAAAGGAAGAACTCGACGTCTTTTCATGTTTAGAGAGTTTGAAAAGACAGCTGAAAAGAAAACTTCAGGGGGGTGCTTTTTCGTAAAGTTGTGTCTCTCGAGCCCGAAAAAGTATAAAATGATGCTCGAAAGAACCGCCCGATCATTACGACCGAGCAATACTTTTCGTCAATAGTGACTTTGACCCGAAAAAGTAAAAAAGCGGTCAGAAGTACGTCGTTTTAGAACCAATAACGAGTGTGAAACGACAAACACCCAGCAATATTTGTTGGTTTAAACGGTCGAAAAAGAGCTTTAAAAGCGACCGCCTCTCATTCCTTTTGACGAGCTGAAAGGAGACTCGGCAATCTTTTCTTGTTTTATGTCTGAAAAGAGCTTAAAGATGACATTGTTTTGGAACCAATTGTATACAAATCCACCGTGACTTCGCCGATTCCGAGGCCCTACACAAGAGAAACACCCGCGTAAACCCGTTCGATATGTCGGAAAACATAGCAAAACATCCATCAAGGCATAATACAATGACATCAGAACTAAATTTATGGAAAAATATGGCAAAAATCCCACATTCATAAACTATAGTCAAATTAGGAATTTTTTACCATAAATAGCGAGATGTAAAAATCATTTTTACCATTTTACCATTTGAACTTTGGAGAATGTTGGAGAACTACAAAGTTGACAGAGCGAATTCATCATCATCCGGACGCTGATCTTCCGACAGCCGATTCCAGGTAGGTCCCTCTTGCCTTACGCTCCATTTTGATTTCATTTTCAAGCAGTTTCATTGTGGGATTTGGCCATTTGGCCAAATTGTTTTAGCGTTGGTGCACTCTCGGTCAGCGCGGATTCGCCCATCAGGTCCATGCTGACCGATTTTCCCAACACACACCACTTTTCGGGTCAGCGCGGAAAACCCGTGTCCTTCCGCGCTGACCCAGAGAAAAATACACAGGCCGCCATTTCCAACGTGGCTGTTTTAGAAACAGTCACGCTGGCGCCGTGAAGAATGATTTTTTAAAATTAATTGGACAATTTTTTAAATGCAGGCAACCTAATGATTTTTGGGTGATCTTGCAGGACATAATGGCCTTCGTATGGCAGGAGAGAGACCATGATAATGCAGATGTGGCCGCTTTTGCCAATGCCGGATGCCAAAATGCAATGCGGGCATGCGGATTGCTCAAATTTTTCCTTACTCCGCACTTGAGGGCTTAGCCAGACCTCTTAGAGCTTCTAATCAGAGCATGGAACCCAGTGGATGGGAAATTTACCATCCGAGGCCGAGACATAGAGTTCGACTCTTCGGACATTTAATTTTTGACTGGATTGTCTTGTCGAGGTGTGATGCCCATCCTGGAGGGGCAGCGTCCTAGCGGTGAGACGCTTGATCAGCTGATGGCCTGTGTATGCCCATAGGCGGTCAAAACACGGAGTGGGAAAGCGAGCATCCCATCAGTGGGTGCTGGACCACATGGCGACATAGTCCTCCACACTATACTCTTTTTAGTGACGCAGGCAGCAGGTAGTCTGGCTAACCATGAGGCCTCAAAGGCCAACCTATTACTAGCTCTCGAGTGTTTACAGCCCACGATCTTCAACTGGGCGGCAGCTGTGACCAACAGCATGAAGAGGCAATTGAGTAACTGCCGACGTGGAGAGTCGAAGCAGTTCAGCTATGGATCGCTCCTTCTTCCACTCATGTTTGAGTGGGTGTCGGCCCTTCGGCTGTAGACTATGGTGGTAGACCCGCCGAACAACGCACGAGAGACGAGGGCCACCAAGTGGGCCCGGGTCATGCCACGTGGAGGTGGCGGTCGCTTAGTGTCATGGGGCGTCTTTTTCCGAGAGTGGCTAGATTGCCAGGTTATCTTCGTCAAGGACTGGCCGTACGCCGGTATCTACTTCCGTGGTGATCCTGACATGCCGCTGCCTGCAGGAGAGCAGTGGGACGATGGAGGTAAAACACTTGATCTCTTTGATTTTTCATCTTTTGTAATGTTTTTGCATTTTTTCATGTACATGTCCTAATAAATGCTATGCTGTGCAGATGTGGGACCCGTGAGGCCCCTTGTCCTGGCTCCAGAGGCACGAAGGGAGGAGCAAGGCGCTGCTGTCTTGGCCTTGGCTCCTGCAGGAGGCAACCAGACAGAGACCGTGGTGCACAATCTTGAGGGTTTACTTGGCAGGAGTCCCAGACTATCAGGGGATCAAGGAGGTCCCCCTAGCTGCACAGATCCATATAGTGGGTGTAGAACCCAGGATGCACCGCCTTTTGAGGCGGGTGGCACGAGTGGTGGCATGCTACAGAGAGCATAACCCACCACAGTAGATGCCTAGGTTTTATTTTCCACTGCTGTTTTGAGAGACATACGTCTCAGCTGTACTGAGGATGTCGGATTTATTGAGACATGTACACTTATTTTTTGAGCGCCTTAGTAGGCCACACGATATATATATATATATAATAATATATATATATATATATATATATATATACACATGGTGTTTTTATTGTATCTTATGTTTCTTTATGTTCGTTGATTTTACTATTCGCAAATGCTGTCTAATACATGTTAGCCAATGCACAGTATAAACATTAAGTCTTCTTGGAATGTGATGATAAGTAATATAATCAAAATCTCTTTCCAATAACTTAACACGTAAATACAACCTTAAAATGCGATAATCTCTGACGGAATATTGTCCATTGAGTTGGTGGACCACAAGCTGTGAGTCTAAATTTACAACCAATGAGCGGATTCCAAGGTTAATCTCCTCGGCTAATAATTCAATTACTGCACTATATTCAGCTACATTGTTTGTTGTACAACCTAGACACACACCTTGAATATCTACTAACTCACCATGAGGATCATAGATCACCCATGCCGCAGACGACAGATTGCGAGTACTGCGGGAAGCACCATCAGCGAAACCAACATAAGGTGATCCAGACATCTGTTCAGAAACAAAAGACACAATAAGTGGCTATCACGCCGTCACACTAAGACAAAAATCAAATGAACACGCACACACGCTAAACACACTGTAAAAAAGCATATGCATGTAAAAAATAAACGAGAGAGTGCCTGGACTCAGGCGTAATATTTCTTAAGATATATCCCATTACGAGGCCTGTCTAGGGGATTGCCTTCATAATCGATCAGCTCATAGGCACCTTTTTGTAGAACTCTTTTTACAATGTAGGGCCCATGCCACATTGGCTTGAGTTTTCCTGCTCCTAGCTTATCACTAGCTTGATCGTAGAGCAGTACCAAGTCACCTTCGACGAAAGAGCGAGGATTAACCGAGTTATCGAAGTGAGTTTTCACTCGCTTCTTTTGAGCTTCGATAGCAAGGGAGGCTAGACGACGCGTCTCATCTAGTCGTTCCAGGTAAAGAAGCTGCTCTTCTGCAGGAGTAGTCTTGGGAAGTAACTCGACGGCTAATTTGAGTGAAGGAATCTCACACTCAATGGGAAGTGTTGCCTCCAGCCCATATACTAGCTGAAAAGGGGTGAAGCTGGTGGCATCCTTCACGGAGGTACGGTAGGCCCAAAATGCGGAAAACAACATCAAATGCCAATTAGACTTGTGGATTCCAACAGTTCTCTGAAGCATCGTGACCAAGAGTTTGTTCACGGCTTCAACCTGACTGTTGGCCTGAGGATAGTATGGAGAGGAACTGTCATGCCTGAGTCCAAGTTGGGTTGTCAACTCGACCATCATATGATTACGGAAATGCTTTCCATGATCAGTGACAATGGCTTGTGGGACTCCAAACCGAGAGATAACATGGTTGAAAAGAAACTGTGCCGCCGTATGACCATCTTTCCGACAATGTGGGCATCGCCTCGGCCCATTTTGTTAAGTAATCGACAGCAACGATGATGTAACCATGCCCCCCGGCCGAGCGAGGGTTACATGTCACATAATCGATGCCCCACTTAGCAAAGGGGCCAACGGTCACTACGGGGTGCAGTGGGGTAGCAGGCGCACGCATCTTCCGCTGGTATATCTGGCATTCGTGACATGAATGGATGGCAAGAATGCAGTCCTTGAAGATGGAAGGCGAGAAGTAACCAGCACGAAGGATATTTTGTGTGGTAGCGTATCCAGACATGTGACCGCCACAAGTGCCGGAGTGGCACTCATTTAGAACTCTTTCGGCTTCTTCGAAGGTGAGACATCGATGAAGAACCGAATCAACCCCAAGGCGGTATAGGGTGTCCCCAACTATGCGATAAGGCTGAGCTTGGTGACGAATCCGTCGACGAGCATCTTTCGAAGTCTCGGAGCGGAAGGAGGACGTCTCCAAATAGACAATTATGTCCCCATACCATGGATCGAGGGTGCTGATCAGGAAAAGAGTTTCATCTGGAATCGACTCCTCTATCTGCGAGGAAGTAGTGGCGGATGGCAAGGAGCACAACAGTTCAGCAAAAATGAGTGATTTATTTGACTTGGCTGTAGTAAATTCCAAGTCGAACTCTTGGAGGATCACGATCCACTTTGAGTACGTGCCCCCCAGTAATTGTCGTGAAAGAATGTAGGTCATGGGGTTACAATCTGAAATCACCGTAGTAGTACGCAACAGAATGTAGTGGTGGAATCGTTGGACGGCACAAACCGCGGCGAGAGCCAACTTCTCGACATATGCGTATCGAGTCTCCATGTCTAATAAGTTGCGACTAAGATAATAAATGACATGCTCGATGCCATCATCGTCGTCTTGAACCAAAACCATGCCGATAGCGGTATCGGCAGTAGCCAAATAGAGCGTATAGTCACGATGGTAATTTGGAGGCCGCAACAAAGCGGCGGAAACCAGGAGAGTTTTGAGATGAGCAAATGACTCCTCGGCTATGGCATCCCATCGGAATGGGGTGTCACACTTCAGTAACCGGGTAAAACCCTTTGCCACTTCGGCATATATTGGTATGAACCGTCTTAAAAAATTAACTTTTCCCTGCAAACTCTGTAATTTCCGCAAAGTTGTAGGGGGAGGAAGATTCACAATTGCCTCGACTTTGAGGGGATCTAGACGGATGCCCTCTCGGTAGACGATAAACCCAAGCAGTTGACCTGATTCCACGCAGAAGACACATTTGTGTGGATTTAAGAGAATATTATAGTGTCTACAATGAAGAAAGATTTCACAAAGGTGCGATGGATGGTCTACGCGCTTAGCTGAATGAGCGGGGAGATCATCCAGATAAGGCTGTATGATGTGTCTGATATCGTGGAAAGCATACGACATCGCACACTGAAAAGTAGCATCGACATTTTTGAGGCCGAAGGGGAGCTTTTTATAAGCAAAGGTACCCTAGGGACAGATGAAGGCCATCTTATGTTGATCTGCCGGAGCAATGTTGATCTGGTTGTAACCAGAAAATCTATCCATGAAAGAATATATCTCACTACCTGCACACTCGTCAATGAGTTGATCAATAAATGGAGTGGGGTAGTTGTCCTTTGGGCAAGCTCTGTTGATGTCACAGTAGTCAACGCAGACACGAATGGTGCCCTGTTTTTTGTCGACAGGGACGATATTTGAGACCCATTCTGTCAGTGGGATGGGATAGATAAATCCCGCCTTAAGAAGCTTTTCAACCTCTGCTTTGATGGTTGCCGCCTTACGAGGGTGCACGGGACGCAAACGCTGGCGAACAGGTTTGGTCCCGGGATACGTTGGTATCTCGTGCACGACTATAGATGGATCAATACCGGGCATTTCTTCATAGGACCATGCAAAGACATCGCGAAATTCGCGGAAAAGAGCGATATAAACCTGAATCTCCTCAGGAGTGTAGGTCACTCCTATGTAAATATTCTCGACGATCCCTGCCTTAACAGAGATGTCGATTGGTTGAGTTTGCGTGATGTTCCCTAAATTCCCTTCGGACGATGTGTGATAAATCTGAATGGGTGTCTGAAGGGGTTGAGAAGGGAGACACGGAGAAAACCGCTCAAGACAAAGCAGATTTTCCTGAAAGGTAGGGAGAAAGGAAGAACGGTGGTGAAGAGGAAACCACGGTCGCTCATCCAGAGACATAGTCTCCATAATAGCCTCATCGGAAGGAAATGTTTCCTTCAATGGATCCGAGGAGGCGTATTCTCCTAACCAATGGGGAAAATCATCTGAGTTGAGAGCCCCACGCGAGACGGTGGGTTCATCATGAGAAGCTGATGCAGCAATGATTTCGATGTAGTGGAGCTCGGCTGGACTCAACGACATCTCCTCACCCCAAGGTTCTATTTGGTCGATGGAAGGGAGAATCTAAGGATCAGAACAAACCGAGATCATAGAGATCGAGGCGAAGTTGGGAGGTGGGAGGGAAAAAACAGCCAAAAGGGTGGGTTCTTTGAAGAGCCCGTCTCCCACATTTTCATACGGAACTGAGGTATGCTCAACGAAGGGTACGTTTCCCTCAGAAGAGGAAGCGAAAAACGAGAGTTGATTGACCGTGACAATTTTCCCTTGATGGGGGAAATGAATGACACGGAAGAGATATGAAGCCACATCACGCATAGCATACATCCAGCTCCGACCCAGAAGGAGGTTATAGGTAAGAATTGCATCTACAACCTCAACTTCAACTTCTACAGTCTTCCCTTATAAGGTAATCGGTAGTCGTTGAAGGATACCATACGGTCGAGACTCTCTCCCGTCGAATGCTTCCAAGGTTGTCGGGGACTGAATCAACATCGGAGACCCGATGGCTTTCCAACATGCAATGGACATAATGCAAGTTGAGGCGCCCTCATCAATGACTGTACGATGGATCGTTTTAGAATTGATGACGACTTGAATGAGGAAAGCTATCTGATGAGGCAGTCGAGGAACATGGCTCTCAAGGTCGAAAGTGATTAAATCCGAGTCCGTTGGGTCTATGCCACCGACGGCCAATAGCAGGGACTTCCTTTGGGGGGGGCAGCTCTGAAGGACTTCCAAGGCGGACATGGCAGATGGAGCCTGCACTAAGTACTCCACGATGCTATAGTGCTGGGCAGCACGAGCATTCGTGTTATAAGAAGACCTCCTGAGTACCCCTTTGGGAGGGGGTCAGATTGTGGTCTCAGTGCTTGGCCTCTCGATATGGAGCGGGCCAGAGCTGGACGGAGGAGCACTTGAGGGAACCTCTGACTCCTTCCTGGCGGACGACGGATACTCTCTAGCTCGAGTTGATACATGAATAGGAATAGTTCCAGCCATGAAGACCTGGGAACCGAAGGGAGAAGATGAAGAAGGATCAGCTACCATCTGGGTTTGCTGAGAGGGAAAGGGTTCTTTCAAAATAGCAGGGATCCCTTGAGCACCTTTCAATAACTGACTAACTTCGGACTGCCTTGGGCAGTCCTTAGTGTAGTGGTCTTCCTCACAAATGAGGCAAGGATACTTAGGCTTGCGCTTAGCTCTTTCCTCGGCAGGAGGTTTAGATGATTCCTGCTTGGGTTGATCAGATTTATTTTTCCCTTTCCCCTTTTCCTTTTTCTTGCCTTTCGAGGCCTTGCCTGCCGTAGAGGACTGAACGGCATTGACCTCGAAAGTGTTACCGAAAATTACAATACCCTGGGAAGAGTTTTCGTTGGGTAAACTTGACTTTTGCTTCCCAGAATTGGATGACTTTTTAGAGGCCTGGCTTACAGAGCCAATGACTCCATCGACAGATGGCTTGGGCAGAGCCTTGGATGTGCCGAGCCTATGGGCGTCTTGCAAATAATCATACAAAGTACCAAACTGAGAATAGACTAATTCTAGGTACTGAGCGTGCGCGATCGCTTGCTCTTCAGTTACGCATGCTCCCATGGCAATGTCTCACGCAATCTTGGGGACAAAGGAGGTAGTAAACCAGTCAGTGAGGAGGAAATCAGGTATCCAGAACTTGATTAACCTACGATGCCTTCTCCATTCATGAATATGATCGGAGATATGTGTAGCAGTATCCTGCTTAAGAGACGTAAGGAGGTGAGTCCCCGTCTCATACCGAATGGGTAACTGAAAGTGATTCAAAAATGCCATAGCCAACGAATTGAAATCATGGAATGATGCACGTGACAATTCGATATACCATTTAGCTGCCGAACCAGTGAGGGTCCTCTGAAAGAGGCGAAGTCGGATCGAGTCATCGAGCCATGAATTTGACAAACACCATAAGTGATACGTCATCACATGAGCCTGAGGGTCCTCTCCAGCCTTCCCATCAAATTTGGGACAATCACTAGGAATTTTAGTTGGAACTGGTGGCCATTGTGGATCATGTAGAATGGGATCATTCGTTAACTTCGACACATCGGGTAGTTCCAACGTGGCTAAAAATGGTAGCTGCGGATTAAACGACATTTGTGGCGGATACGAGGTAGAACCAGAATTCCATCCACTTCCTGGTTTCCCCCATTGTCCTTGTCCCGATGGACCAGGTCCGTAAGGGCCTTGTCCAGAAGGATTTTGTCCATAAGGGTTATTCCCGGAACCAGGTTGCTGATTCTGCCCCCCAGCACCCCATTGGTTACCATATTGGCCAGCAAGTTGTTGATAATTCGGTTGAGGATTACCCTGCGGCTGTTGGTAATTTTGATAAGGGATATATGGATTTTGTCCCTGGGGTTGCTGGTATCTGTACTGAGCCTGTGAACCAGGCGGCATTTGATGGGATTGATACCCACCTGAATGCTGGGGTTGGTATTGGTACCCACCCGAATAAGGAGGCTGGGCCTGATACCCGCCTGAATACGAAGGCTGGGTCTGGTACCCACTAGAGTACGAAGGCTGGGATTGATACCCACCTGAGTACGGAGGTTGGGATTGATACCCGCCCGAGTAAGGAGGTTGGGATTGGTACCCACCTAAATATGGAGGCTGGGATTGATACCCATCTTGATATGGATGCTGGGATTGATACCCACCTGAAAGAGGAGGTCGGGATTGGTACCCGCCTGCATGCTTAGCCGTCTGGCCAGAAGGTTGTCCTGGTCGGATTTGGGACGGCCCTGTTCACCCAAAAGGTCGAGCTTGCTGGGTGAGGGGCTGCCCTTGCGCAACAGAGGTTTGTCCCTGTTGACCAGAGGGTTGCTGTGTGGTAGGCCGGCCTTGCTACATGTAAGGCTGGCCCCCTTGCCCAGAAGGGTTACCTTGCTAGTTTACGGGTCGACCTTGTTGCCCGTAGGGTTGTCCCTAGTTCCCGTAAGGCTGCCCCGAAGGGTAGCCTTGTTGGGTACCTGGTTGACCTTGTTGGGCGTTGGGTTGTCCCGGGTTTCCTGAAGGTTGCCCCAGATATGTAAACGCTGGACCACTAGAGACCAAAGGTTGTCCCTGATTGGGTTGTCCTTGTGGGCCTCCCTGTTGACCTGGGTAATTTTGACTAGCATACTGCTGCCCATAATTAGGCTGAACGTAAGGCTGTTGACCCTAGTAGGGTGGTCCTTGCTGTCCTTGTCCCGGATGGTACTAGCCGCCACCATACCCGGTGGTGCCCCAATCCACGTTCAACGGAACGGAAATCTCATCATAAGGAATTTGAGGCAAGGAGGTGTACAAATAATGATTTTCAGCATCATAGTACGGGCCTTGGCCATCTAGGTTCTGGACATTGCGCAAGTATTCAAAATATGCCTCTTCTTCCGTCATATACTCGGAAGCAGGAGGAGCACCACTTGCGGGGTGCACAACTCTAGAAGAAGGGGACGGTTCACCACTCTGCGTTGGACCTCGAGATGGGCCTGCGGCAGAAGTGACAGCAGATGAAGCTATGACCGTACTAACAAATAGAGTTGACGCCGCGACACAAACGGTCGGGATGGAGGGGACTGCTGTAACAGCAGAATGGGGGACTTGGGAAATAAACGGTCCTGTGGTAGGGACGATGTTTTGACCCCAAACGAAAGAGTAAGCTGCCAAGTTCATAGCATCCCGCAATGACCTATAACGCGCCGGCACCGTGACACCCAAAGACGTAACGGTGTAGGGCGTAGAGATGATGGGGGATGTTGCCGGAATGGGAGTATCTATACTCGACATAACGGACGGGCCACTAGACACTGGAGAAGCGTCGCCCATATCGGAGGAAGCCATCGGAGATGGAGCACCGACAGGAGTGGCAGGGTAATCCTCATTAGAGGGCTCCCAAATAGGGTTGTAAAAGAACTCGTAGAAATCGTCCTCTGGAGCTCGCAAATTCAACGGTTGGATGCTCGGAACAATGGGTAGAGCGTCACAGACCGGAGTTTCAGGGGCAACAGAATATGGGGACCCTTCTTCACTTGGGATCGAAGACGGAGTTGATGGATCCGCCAAGATGACCAAACAAAGACCCTAAACAAGCTAACGATAAAACCTACTCAAAATTAAACGCACACAAGATCTAACCAGGTAATGTTATCGTGGCCAAATGAATTTTAAGACACAATAACTAAACTTGACCTTTTCATGTTTCGAGAGTCGAGAAAAGGACGAAAAGATGACTCTATCTACTTCGAATGTTTAATGAGCACGAAGTGACAAGACGCTCACTTACACCTTTTATTTTAGAGAGTCTGAAAAGGATCAAAAGTGACTGCTCTGGAGATTCTAAGCAAAAGGTTTACCAAGAAACCCGTAAAACTGCTTTATACACCTTGGCAATCGTATGACAACCAAGGACCTTACGTACTGCAGTCAATCTTCCCGAATGCAGTGTTCGGTGCGTTACGGTTCACAAGGCGGCAGACTCTGCTTCCTATGGATAAAGGATGCAAGCCTAATGGAGTCTCCCCATATATACGCGACGGTACGTGGGAGCCCAATCCGTACTAGCACTTATCCTTTCACTGTGGAGGAATCACCCAACCACTCAACAGTAAGCTACCAGGTTTAAAGATGCCGGAACACGTCTCTAGCCTAGACCTCTAGATATTTGCATTAAGTTCCAATGCGTTTTTAGATAAATTTGGTTTATTTTGCGGTTGATCTTGAATTAAGTTTTGGTTTCAGGTCCTACCGTATGATCTCTCAAAATACTTAAATGCAACTATATGCCAAAGAACATCATTTTGTTTGATGAATTCTAACTATAAGAAGGTTAGGAATATTTCAATCAAACAAAACGAACTCAAGAAATCACACAACCTAATGCAACTAACAGCAAGGAAATGAAACTTTTCTTTGAAAGCACAAAACAACGAAATGTCCTTTTCCTTTCAACTATTAAATGCAAAAGACACTAGTTTGCTTTTCTTTTCAAAGGCATAAAAGTGCTTTTAAAATGAATTAGAGAGATAGCAACAGTAAGTGAAAGAACTAAAATCACTCAATGCAAACACAAGACAATTCCCAAGACACTAAAAACGAGTTTCCCAAATCAAAGGAAAACAAGGGCTTATGAGCTACGTGATCTAAGCTCAACAAGACACCAAGGAATTCAAAGGAGGAAAGAAAATCACTTGGAACACAATCAAATACCCTCAACAATCACCAAACGAATGCGAAAACAAAAACGAAGTTGGCTGGTCAACCAAGAACACAAGATCCCAAATGGGAGGCTTGACACACACGGCCACTAGATGCCCTAGGGTTTGAGTGCGAAATCAATGGAGAAAAGCGAACACCCGGAGGATAAGAGTTCAAAACTAGACAAGCAACGATTCAACACACTTCAGCAATCATAAAAGTTGAGACAAAATGCAAACCAAGCAACGAAAGCGAAAAGGAAGGCTTTGCAAAAACCAAAAACAAGCAACAAACGAACCCTTGCGGAACAAGGCTTCGCAAGCAAGCGTGTCACAGCTTAGACAAAATAAAACAAGTCATAAACCAAGTGGAAAGAGCAGGGGACAATCAAACCAGCAGGTTCAGGAGGCAAATTTGGACAAAAATGAATTCTACAGGATCAGCGCGGGTGACCCTCAGCAACAAAGCGATGACAAGACAACGCGCGTAGCAACTTTGCGCTGTCAGCGCGGAAGGACATGGATTAAGGGCGCTAGCTCGAAAACAAGGTTAGCGCGACTGTTAAACGTACAAGCGCGATGACAGGGAAAGCAAAGAAACATATGTGCGATGTCAGCGCGACTGTTGTGATTTAAACCGCGCTGAGGCTAAAAAACTGGTAAAATCAAACCAAAAGCTCCCAGACCAAGGTAAAAGTTTTTAAAACAATTAAAGCATTTCCCAGAATGAACCAGGAAATTGAAAAACAGAGAACTAATCCCCATTTTTTGACAAGAGAGTGACAATCAAACTCAAAACAAGGATGAACAACAAAAGACACAAGCAATGGTCCCCAGCGGAGTCGCCAAATTGTTGGAGAGGTAAATCCCCTCTACGGATAGAGGCGATCCCTACTAGCCTAGAACGGGTCTAGCAACAATCAATCAATGCTACTTTGCAAGTTCCTAGTTTCAATTACAAAGTGGGTAATGAACACCTACTTGGATTCCAGCGCTATGTTTGATGAAGAGATGCCACTCTCACTCCTTCACTCCGGCCGGTCACGATCTCCACTTCCTCGGGCGGACACCTGCACAAGCAAGAGGAAGACAAACACAAGCGGTTAAAAAAATTCTACGTAAATAGCAAACTATAACATCAGTCAGAAAGGATGTAATTCACATTAAACCATTATAAGACAATGAAGAATGGAACCATAACAGTAGTCAATCATCTTTTATTAATCAAAAACAGAGAAAGGTTACAACCAATGTTCTGACGCTGAGTCCTTTCTCAAGAGGGTCCAGCCAGGCAAGTCTCATAAGCATTCACCCTTGGAGGTAGATCTCCCAAGACAAACAACTCTCTCTCTCACACAAGGCAACAAACTTCACAACCTTCCTTAAGCTCTCTAGCAATCCACACTCAACACACCAAATTCCTATTAAGAGCAGCACTAAAGCACAATGAATTCCTCTATGTCAAAGTCTATATGTCAAAAACTAACTGCTCATGACAATGGTGGAGGCTTATATAGGAGAAGGAGTCTCCATGAATAGTGAAAGGATGAGTTTATCTCCAAGAAAGGTGGCTCATAAGACGAACAGACATGCCATAGAAGGGAGGGCGACCTTTACAAAGTCAACAACCAGGTCTGGAGTCATCTAGAAGGCTGGCTGTTAGAACAAACTCGCCCAAACAGGATTAGCGCAGGTGCATAACTGGACTGGCGCGCTGACATTGCATCTCAATGACTGAAGAGGTATGGTCAGCGTGACTTAATACAAGCGGAGGGTGCGCTGGCTATGAAATTCGATCAGCGCGGGACACCCATGTGCTTCCGCGCTAGCAGCGCACCAATTGCACTATCATCTGCCAGTCAGCGTGGTTATTTCAATAACAGTCGCGATGATCCAATAAACTTAGGCAAAGAGGGTATTTTGGCCATTTCAGAGAGCATGAGCATGATGGATTTGATTTCATGACACAGTAGGGAGACTGACAAGGAGACAGTGACAAATTACTGT
>APFE030341633.1:0-14561 GCA_000404065.3 Pinus taeda | reverse complement strand
AAACATGGACCCGTGAATGCCACAAATCTAGCTGCGATGACTTAGTCAGGACTGGGCACGCTGTGAGGACCTTCCTCGAAATTTTCCCCCAGGGACGCTTGCCTTACACTAGACGTATTTCCAAAGGTAATAATAACAATACGGGGCCCTGATTCATACACAGCATGTCGCTTCCACAAGTATGGTTTTCTTAATAATAATACATCACAAACATCAAGGAGAGCAATGTCACACAATACCTCATTCATGAAGGGATTGATGTTGTATGGAAGGTGACACTGTTGGCTCACACGAAGATCCCATCCTTGGTGAAGCCACCCGATGGTGTACGATTGTGGATGTGATGTGGTCAGTAAGCCTAGCCACTTCATGATGTCTGCTGAAATGAGGTTCTTTTGGCTCCCATTGTCGACAATGAATTGTAGTGGGGAGCCCTTTACCCACATCTGGGAGTGAAAGAGACGCTCCTCCTCCTCTGGATCTTCAGGTTCCTCCTTCTAGATCTTCGTGTTGGAAATGGTGGCATTGGGCTCTACATCAATAATCTGCTTCCCTTTTTCATTCCCCTTGTCGAGTTTTGACTCAGAGTTGGAACATGCATCTAATTCTGAAACCCTTAGCTCAGCCACTAGTGACTTCTTGGCTCGACACTCACTTGTGTTGTGAGTGGAGCTCTTATGGAACTCACACCACTTTCTCATGTCCTTTTTTTGCTTCGTGACACTGTTCTTTGCTTGTAGCTTTGGAAGGTTACCTTGTGCTTCCCTGCCTTGGCTTTATCCTTTGTTTTGTGGTTGGAGGGCACCTTTCCCTTGCTTTGGATTCGCAGATCCAAAGTCTCACTTCTTCTATTTAAACATTTGCTCGATCTTGACGGCATATCAGTACACCGTGTCGAGTGAGGAGATGTTTAGGAATTCTATTTCTTCCTAGATGTACTTATGCAGGAAGCCACGGTATTTGAGTGCCAAATGCTGCTCCAAATCCATGATACCTAACATTGTGCAAAGGGTATGGAAAATATTGGTAAACTTCGGCACGTCTTGGTCCCTTCCCTATCGCAGTGTGGTCCACTTTATGTATTGATCCTCATACCTTCCAACAGGGTAGTGTTGCTCCTTAATGGAAGTTCAGAATGAATTCCAAGTGGGTGCGGCTGAAAATAGTGAGTTCATACTTTCATCCTTCTGCTCGCTGCTCATAGTAGGGTTCCCACCGGTCCTTGATGTGGGGGGTGGATTTGAGAAGAGCAAAAGTAATCATTTACCGGCTGGAAAAATCATGAACAGAAAAATACCCTTCTAGCATATTTAACCATTTATCTACGGTGTCTGCATCTATTTGAACCTCAAATATAGGAATTTCAAAGTTAATTTGTACCTTAAAGGATGTGGTGCTTCCAGAGTAGCTGCTGGAAGTAGATGTGTCGCCCCTAGATAATCGTTGAAGGATCAGAGCAAAGTTGTCCATCATCACATTCCTTTGTCACTCGAGGGCCTCTTTGAGCAATATTTTGATAGGATCTCCCACTCCTTCGTCTTTCTTTTCATCTAACATGGGAGTCCGTCAGGATTTGCGAGGCTGGTCTTGCAAAGATTCGACCAGTTCAAGCCCTAACTCCTTATATCAAAACCTTGTTGGGGACATGCAAAGAAAGACAGAGAAAGAGCAGAACGCTCTGATACCAATGATCTGGATTTAAATAGGAATGCAACAAATTACAGATATAACCATACATATAGAGATGCAATAGAAATAATACTTCATTTCATTACTGTAAAATACTAAAATATGATTACAAACAGAAATGGAAATAAACTAGATAAGGCGATGGTAGCTTATCTCTGAGAAGAGATGTGGTAGCTACATGCCTTTGAAATGTGTTACAATGAAGCTCGAAGGCCTATTTATTGTTGAGAAATAATGTAAAACCCTAAACATCCAAAAACCTAACCCTAGAAGATGAAACGCCAAACTGTGGGCCCCATTTGGGTAAATTGGTACATCAACTTACCGGGATCGTAACTTTGGCATATGATCTCTGTTTGACGCGCACAATATCTTGTTAGAAAAATCTATCCAAGAACTACAACTTTGGGAAGAGAAACATGGGTCCATGGACTGATGTTGCTCCTAGTTTTCCCAAAAAACATCGTTTAGGGCCTCAAAATGGCTCTAGAAGTTCAGGACCCAAAAAACTACTAAAAATAATAAATTGTACTACAAATAAGGAAAATGAAAAGCTAAAAGAAACAATGATGGGGGTCCAAGTGGACTTGGGGAGTGGCCACCAATACCCACCTAGATCAAAACATGAAGAACAACTTGGTGTTTCCATCTCATCATTAAGTCCATGTCATGATTATCAAGTTGTGACTTGTATTAATGTCATCACAATGTCATGTGTGTCCATGTGACTTTCTGCATCATTTGTGGATGTAATTATCAAAAGGAAAGGGAAAAATGTAATGTGTGGAAGTCTAAGAGTCATATGTGGAATATGAAAATTCACATAGTCATATATGGACAAAGCGTATTTAGAAAAAGTCCAAAAGACATATACAAGTCCGAAGGTCACATTAAAAGTCGAAGAGTCATGGTGGAATCTCAAGACTCGTGGGGATATGAAATGTCATTCATATTTTTCTAAATACACCCTCATAACTCAAGAAAAGGGGCATTTGGAGGCTTAGCCTTTGGAGATCTAGCCTTGGCTTCTCTAGCTTAGCATAGGAGAGAAAATCATTCTTTGGAGAAGCAAGAAGTGACTTAATGTTCCATTATTAGAACTAATGTCTCATCATTGTAACTGTGTACTTGGATCTTTCACCTAATAATCAAAAGCTCGATGATCCAAAACATTATAATGCATTTATTGTGAATGTAGTAAGACTATTCTTTATATGTTTGTGGTATATGTTTTGTTCATATGTATTAAGAAAATTAAACTATTTCATTGGATTTTGTACTTAGCTTTCTTAATGTGTGTTGTATTTGATTTAATGATCATTGTGTCTATGTTAACTACTATGCTAAATAAATAACAAATATTTTGTTTCTCTTACATGTCTCTCTTAGGTTAGTACTATTACTTCCTTCAAGAGAGTCACTCCTCTCTCTCCCCTCGTGAAAGTATCCTTTTGCACATTGCAATTGGTTTTTCACAGTGTAACTTTCTTATTGATTTCAAAGGCTATATGCATACTCTCTTATGTTATTAATTACAGCTAAGGAAAACCTTTAAGTTATGGTGGTTGGGTTGATACTCTGGATGGGGCTCCTACTTCATATGGTGTGAGGCCTAGTTGGGACTTCACATTGGGGAGACCCACTTAGTTGATGTATTTCTAGCACCATCAACTATTGGCATTAGAAGTAGGGCCAGATGACAATTTGTGCCAGTTGAGTCTGTTTTGAGTCTGTTTTCAAATCACTCTCCTGTGGTGTTTTTCCAATAAATCCAATGGTAAACTTTCAATCCCCAATGGGTCTCTTTATAACTTTTCTCAATCAAAATTTGATGGTGATGGTGAAATATCTAGGGCCAAGCACATCTCTAATTTTCTTTACCTTTTGTGAATTTTATGAAAATTATTCTAAAGATTTTACTCTTATACGTTTCTTCCTCACCCTTGAAGGTCGAGTAAAACGATGGTGTCATACCTTTCCATCATCTTCCATCCATTCATTTGATCACTTCCATAAGGAGCTTCAACAAGTATTTGATAGGTATGATTATTTAGATGTTTTTAAGAGAATCAATCAACTAAGAATGAAGCCTAATGAATCTATTGAGGATTTATCTAGTAGATTCCAACACCTATGTTATGAATTTCTTGAAGAAGATATAGATTGGGATTTATTTAAGAAAAAGTTTTAGAGTTTGATTCATATCTCTTTACATGGTGAGTTTGAACCCCATGATGATTCTGGTCTTCCAACTTTTTAAATACATGAGACAACACTAATTATAGAGGAACCTAATATTCCTTTCATCCCTTGTCCTCCTCCCTTTTTTGTGCCTTGTGTTGAAGTTATTCAAATCAAAAAATATGAAAATCAAATAGTTGATCCATCTCTTCAATCTTCATACACTTCCCATGATTCATATCTGATGAAAGAAACTTTGGAATGGTTCATGGAGCCTAGGGTGAATACTAATGCTCCCATTCCTTAAGATGATATTGGTACTCTTAACCTTAATCTTGGGTCTGGTTCCATTGAAAGTAATAATTCTTCAAGGGAAACCTTTCATCCTCTATCATCCATATGTCATGAATCTTTGTGTCTTGATTCATCTAATCAATCTTCCCCACTAGCTAGTTCTTTAGACTCTCTTGTTTCAAGCTTTTGGTTCACGTTGTGATCAAGTACAGGGTGGTCATATTACACAGGTAGAGGAGTAGAAAGGTGAGGATAATTTTTATCTATCTTCCCTCTTTCAAAACCCTCTATGTCAACATGTTGTTCCTTCACTATTGAATGATTTTCAATCTACTAATCTTAGTAGCCAATCGATTGAAGTTAATTTTCTTAATCAATCTATAATCTTAGAAAACCATCATTCCGATGATGATGAATATGTTGATGCGTATGATGATAAATGAAAATGTGCACCAACTGATCTTTCAATTTGTCAAGAAGATTTTGATTTGAAAAAAATACATCTAGAATTTGATTTGGTCAAAGAAGATGTTCTTATGGAAACTTCCTCTTCATCTCATTATCCCTTGTTCCCTACTCGTAATACAATAACTTGTGAAAAAGATACTCCATTCTATTCAAATTCTTCATCTAATGAGTTGGATTTTGAATCGATATAAGATAGTGAGGTTATCCATGATGAAAAAGAAACAATCAATTCATTGAGTATTCCTTCCATTCCTTATCATTTCTTGTCGTGCATGAAGAAAATTCTTTTGTTCGGGTTACTCATGAGATTGATCCAATCTACCATCCTTAGATGTTCAATTAGAAAAATCTTTTGACTTAAGTAATATAGTTGTTGAAGTTGAAAAGTTCGATCAAATTACTGATCTAGATGGATTCCACCTAGATAAAAGTTATCTTATGCAAAATACCAGTAGTAGCTATCCTCACACCATGCATGATCTGATTTAATATTCAAAATGTGATTTTACATTACTTGAAATTTTCAAGACCTTTGAGGAAGTTGAGGCATGGAACTGTGAAGTTGATCATTTCAAATAATATCTTTGGCTGGAGGAATCATGTCTATCTGATACATTTGAGAGTAGTTAGCTCTTGGTTTTTCTTGTGAATGTTATACTCCTAATATTTCATCACACCTAAAATCCTCTTGAGTGCTAGTGAATGCATGAATTTCATGAATAAAATTGATCTTCACTCATTGTATCCTCACCAGTTTCATGTGTTTTCTATACTAGCATTCATTTTCACTTATTTCAATGATCATGATGTTCATGTAGTTTGTAACAATGTACAACGAAATGGTTTTTCATATTTATTGTGTGAGGGAGATGATTCTATTGCTCAAAGAATTTGTAAACTTTTTCAAACATATATGTATTTGTTATTTACTAACAAAGAATCTCATGCCATAATCGGTCCATCTGATCAAAATGCTTATTTTTGTAACTATCATTTAACTTATCATTTCCCATCAGCATATCTGATGACAGCTATTATAGGCCATTTTGTCAGATATGATTAATAGGCCTTCAATTGGATCAATTAACATCCTTTGACCCCTTTTCATCATCCTTGCACAAATCCCTAATCATTACTTATTCTAATCCTCGAGTCTCTACCTAAAAGCATCTTGTTTCAGTCTTTTCAAGGACTAGAAAACCATGGTCTCTTATTGGCTAGCATTTACTAGCAGGTTTCCCTACTCTGCACCTGCACTGATCACCAACAGGTTGCTCAGTGTTGGGGGTGCGCTGATTTTAGAAATTCGGGAAAACAAAAAAGAATCCTGAAGCTTCCTCTTCTAGAAGCTTCGAGGATTTATTGTAACTGTTTACCTCAGATAAAAGTCTTGAATCCTATCCTATCCTACCTTCAAGTTTTCATCCCTTATCCCTTGAAGCTCACACTCCCATCTAGAGTGGATCTCAAGTCTAAATTGGTAAAAGGATAAAAATTCATAAACTACCTCCTTCACCTATATATTTACTTCCATCCATAGGTAAGGGGTTTCCTTTTGGAGAGTGATTCTACCCTCTAGAACTAAGCATGGAATAGTCATAAGCCTCATTCCTCCTCTCTCGACCTCTAGAGCTATGCTTTGTGTAATCCTTGAGCCTTTTCCTCAGTCTAGTACTCAATTCTAGTTCATTTAGTGATTTTCTTCAAGCATGTTATACCAAAAGTGTTTCGGGTCAAAGTTGTCTTTTCATGAGTACTCTCCACTTGCAGGTATTATATCTTAACATGAAAAGATCATGATTGAATAAAAGGAGAAGGATATTATGCTAGAAGACACTCACAAAGCAGTAAATACAAGTGTATCATTGAGAAAGAAAATGAAAGGGAATCAGATTGTGACAAGAGTTGGAAGATCAAGATCATAGTAAATAATCCATATCATCCAACCACTTGGAGGGTGAATATGAAGAAAAAATCAGACTTCTCATGAATATTAAAGACAAATCAATAAGAAGAACAACTTGGCATTGCCATCTCATCATGAAGTTCATGTCATGATTGTCAAGTTGTGATTTGTACCAATGCCATCACAATACCATGTGTGTCCATGTGTCTTGCAACATCGTTTGTGGATGTAATGATGTAATTATAAAAAGGAAAGGACAAAATGTAACACGTGTAATTGCAAGAGTCATATGTGGAATATTAAAAGTCACATAGTCATATATGGACAAAAGAGTCTTTAGGAAATGTCCAAAAGTCATATAGAAGTTGAAAGTTCACATTGGAAGTCAAAGAGTCATGATGGAAGCTCAAGAGTCATGGGGATATTAAAATTTCATTCCTTTTGTTATAAATATACCCTCATAACTCAATTAAAGGGTCTTTTGGACGGTTAGCCTTTGGAGAGATAGCCTTGGCTTCTCTAGCTTAGAATAATAGAGAAGATCATTCTTTGGAGAAGGAAGAAGTGACTTAATGTTCCACTATTGGAACTAGTGGCTCACCATGGTAACCATGTACTTGGATCTTTCACCTAATAATCAGAAGCTCAATGAGCCAACATATTTTCATGCATGTATCGTGAATGTAGTAAGAATATTGTTTATATGCTTTCGGTATATTTTTTGTTCATGTGTACTAAGGAAATTGAACTATTTCATTAGCCTTGGTACTTATCATGTTGAATGTGTGTTGTATTTGCTTTAATGATCATTGTGTCTATGTGAACTAATTCGCTAGATAAATAACAAATATTTTCATGATCACGTGTATCTCTCTTAGGTTAGGATTATTACTTCCTTCCAGAGGCTCACTCCTCTCTCTCCCCTCGTGAAATTCTCCTTTTACACACTACAATTGGTGTTTCATAGGTTCAAATTTCTTGTTGATTCCAAAAGTTATGTGCATACTCTCTTATGTTATTCATTTCATCTGGGGAAAGCCTTTAGGTTATGGTGGCCAGGACAATACTCTAAATGGGGCTCCTACTGTAAATGGTGTTAGGTCTAATTGGGATTTCACATCATGGAGACCCCCTTAGTTGATGAATTTTTAGCACTGTCAACACCAAGATAGATGATCTATTGGACCAGTTGTACCAAAAAAAATCCTTCACCAATATGGACTTAAATTTAGGGTATCACAAGTTTGATTCAGAGAGGAAGATACTAGGAAGACTTCCTTCAAAACCAATAAATTTTTGTATGAGTGGTTAGTTAGGTTATTTGTCTTGTGTAATAGACTAGCTATATTCATGACATAAATCAATGATATACCAGGGCATTTTATAGATTCATTTGTTATTATTTATTTGGATGATATACTAGTATACAATGTTACCTTGGAGGAGCATATCTCACATTTAATGCAGTTGCTAGAGACATTGAAGAAGTAACAACTATTGAAAAATATCAGGAAGTGTGAGTTTGCACAATAGTATTTAGTGTATTTAGGATATGTGATTGGAAGGATAGATGAAGATATATCTTTCCAAGATTCAGGCCATCATGAACTGACTAGCTCCCACTAATGTTTCTGAGGTCAAAAATTTCATTGGGGTAGTACAATACCTAAGGAAATTCATATCCTCATTTTCTATAGTTATAGCACCATTCAAACCATTATAACAAGTGGTAAGAGTTTCCATTAAGGAAAGGGTTAGTGGAAGGCCCTTGAGGAGTTAAAGAAGAAAATCATTAAAGCATTGGTTTTGGAATTATTGAACTTATAATAACCCTTTGAAGTGGAGACAAATCTGAGTGGATATGCTATGGGAGTAGTCTTGATGCAAGGAGGACAGCTTGTGTGCTACAAGTATTTCATGGGGAAATTATCAACTACCCGACCTACAACAAGGATATCTATGCCTTGGCACAAGCTATGAAGAAGTGGAAACACTAAATGATGGGAAATAATAAAATAATCCACACAGATCACCATCCACTACAGTACTTGCAAGCCTAAAGTAATCTACCATAAACTAGGAATTACAAGTTGATGGGATTTCTACAACATTTTCATTTGCTGATAAAGTTCAAGAATGGTAGCACCAATAAGTTGTTTGAAATTCATTCAAGGTCACCCACATCGAATATCACAACTTTTGGAACTCTAATGCACATAGAGCCTTTCTTCCATGACACATATAAAGAAACATATACAAAGGATGATGCATGTGCTCGATGGTGATAACACAATTGACTACCATATCCAGAATGGGTTATTGTATAGGTTGGATAACTTACATGTTCCTAAACATGATCAACTACAACTAATCATAGAGGCTCACACCTCTAAGGTTATAGGGAATTTTGTTGTATGGAACACAATGGCAACCTTGCAAAGGAATGTGTACTCACATAGGATGAAAGAAGAGGTAGCTAGGTTCATAAGAGGATGGATGATTTATTATACCAACAAGCCTAGTAATCAGAAATATGGTCTATATCATATCTTTCTTGTACCCAGTTATCCTTGGGAACAAATTTCCATGGACGTTGTGGGAGGTTTAACAACAACCAAGAAGGGACATGACAACCTATTCATGGTAGTTGACAGGTTTAGTAATGTGTATTCTAATGCCTTGAAAGAAGACCATAATTAGGTAAGAAGTAGCAAACTTATTTTTTTGACAATTCTACGTACACATTGGGATACCAAGGAGCATCATTTCAGCAGGGATACAAGATTTCTCAGTGTATTTTAGACTACATTATGGGAGAATATTGACACAAATTTTAATAGGTCTACACATTTCATCACAAAAAGAGGTAGTCAATAGGACTTTGGTGCAACTTTTGAGGGTTTATAATCAAAAGAATTCAAGGGCCTAGGTTGAAAATATGGTATATATACAACACTTTTATAATAGAGAAGTCTACACTTCTATTGTTAAGTCCCTATTTGAAACTTATTCTTGATATATACCAACTTCATATTTGGATATTACATCTGGGAAATAACGAGCACTGAGGGACTATCTCATAGGGATTTTTTAAGGGAAAAGAAATTATTGAGAAGATATGACAAATCCATCTATAGGTACAAGATATGTTCTAGAAGTGATGGGAAAAGTACAAGGCTAAGCATAATCAACATATAACAAAGAAATCATTTAGAGTGACAAATAGAGTATGGTTACAATTGAACAAGGACATACTATGTAGTCCTAGTAAGAAAATCAAGACTTTGTGATATGGTCCTTTGAGATAATGGAAAATTTTGGAGATAATATGCATATATTCAATCTACCCCGATACGTGAACATGTACCCAGTGGTTAATGTAGAGAATATAAAAATCTATGAACCTTCCACTCCGAATAAGGAAGAGGAACATGTTTAGATACTCCTTTTTCCAATTTTTCTAAAGAGGAAGAGGTTACTATAGGACTCAATAATTCTAGTTGAAAACCAAATCTCCTGAGATGGATTCTCTCACTGGCTAACCTTAAATATCCACTGACTCCACTATTGCTTTTTTTTCTTCACACCACGGCCTCTTTGTAGATTGGTTGTCTAAATAGTTCTCTAAATTCTCTATTAATAACTATGTTCTGACCATCCAAATAAATCTCTATAGGTTTCTCTAAATTTGATTCCTCTTCAACCCATGAATCCTTGTTTGCTATTTTTTCAATATCTAGTTGGTTATCATGCTCATATGGAGCTGACTAAAACTTTAATCATTTTTTGGAGATAATATTGTATGGATCATTAGCCACACTTTTCCTTTGGGAAAATTCATTAAGGCTAGAATTTGAGAAAATGTCTAGTGTTCACAATGAATGGACGCACCTCTTGCTTAAGCTTTAAAATAATCTCCTGCTTCCTTGGAATAAAATGCATAAGGCCTAAATTTATCCATTTTCTTGATATATTATAATGAAAAAATTTTAACAGATAGGAATACAAGACTGGTAATGAAGCACTTATAAACCATATATTCATATTTTTTTGTGGTTTTTATACATGTAGCACTTCCGCACACTTGTATCAAAACTTAATTATATAATTTGCTTCATTTATGGAGAAATTCTTTAGGGAACTTCATCTAAAAAATTACAAATGCTGCATACATAAAATGTGTGATATACCCTAAAAAAAATTGCATCCTTCTTCTTTCTTGTCATAATGGAAATCTGGTAGATCATTGATTATTGTTCACCCTTAGAATTCTGAACTTGTAGGCTCAAACCAACAGATTTTATGACTTGGAAATACAACATGAGATGTACTTGAAGTATATGAAGTGGAAACCTAATTAATATATATATGTGTGTGTGCGTGTTTTCGATGGAAAATAGTTTAATATATATATAGATAATATATATATATATATATATATAGGATATATGATTACCTTTTTCTACTATATTTTGATGGAAAGTTCCTGGGCCTCTATTTCTTTAGAGGGTGCCTTGTACATTGCTGGTACTGTTGACTAGGTCCCTCTCTCTGAGCTTTGAGAAAGTCATGGAATAGTGTTTTCTTATGTCCATGAAAATACACTGCACACTGCAATTCCACAGCTAAATATTTATTTATTATTTAAAAACTAAAACGTAATTAATATATATGTGGTGTATTTCACATAGACGTGCATTTGTTGCGACATTGATTTCTATATCACTCTGCGTCTTAATATCCTCCACTTCTCTTCTCCTCTCCCATTTCTGCTAAAGTTAGTAGAAGTCGATGTGGTATAAATATGTTTAAATTTTCTTTCTAAATATAAAAAGCAATATTTGACAATATCCTATGAGGGAAAGAGGATAACTTTATATGATTCTAGAGCGAATTTATGCACAAAAATTCCATCGTTAGAATATATATACCTATTCAAATGATGAGAATCTAATATGATAAGGAATCACAACAAGAGAGTTATGATGACTTAGAAAGGAAAATTAAAGGTTTGAGGAAAACCCTCGTTAAGAAGGATGGGAAATTTATGCATACTTGAAGGGAATTGGAGAAGAATGAAAATTTCACAAATTTCAACAACAAATAAATTTGTTACAATAAATTAACAACATAAACAATGCTCTAAAAACAGAGATTGAAGGTATCAATAAAAAGATATCAGCCAAAGATGATGGAATTCATGGGAAGAAGTTAAAGAAAGAGAAGAAAGAAGAACTTTAGGAGCCATTTTGAGGCCTTAAATTACCACATTTTGTTGTCTAATTCTAACCAAGCACCTATAATCCATAATATACACATCGATACATTTCCAAGGGCATAAAAATCACTTCAATCAGAGCTTCTATGAGAAAGCTATGCTTCCTAGAAGTTGACCTATCGAAGTTGAAAACCATCGTTTGAGAGGATGCCACATCATCCCCCATTACTCATGGAAAAGGGGCACTATGAAGAAGACTCTAGAAGGTTCGATTTGTGACTCATATTAAGGTTGAATGGTCAAATTCAACCATTAGTAGGCTGTCATCCGATACAAAACTAGACAACTAAGGAGGAAAATGATTTCTATTCCATTCAAGGGTATTGGTTGTAAATGATGAAAAAATAAATATAATCGATATCTATTATTAGATATTAATATATATATATATATATATATTATAAATATATAAATATAATATATAATATAATATATATATATATATATAATATAAATATATATATAAAAAGAGAGAGTAGAGTAGCCTCAACTTCTAGCTGGGTTTTCTTCCATTAGGGTTCCCAAATTATATCTTATGTTTATTTTGGTTTGTGGGATCTATTTTTTTTTCCATATTTTACCTATTGCATGCATACACATAACATAGTAATTAATGAATCCATTAATCTAAGTAAAATTATTCCTTAGAGTATATTTAATATTTTAAGTAAAATTTTGTTAGATTTATTTAACAAATTGTCCAGTAGAGTATCCATGATCTTTTATAGATCATATTGGTATTAAAGCACATTTCTTTGGGTATTTCATTGGAGGTTACAAGGAATGCATATTGGTTTAAGAACAAAGTCATAAACCCTAGCCATGGATGATGAATCCATTAATAACCCTAGACATGAGGCAAATGAGAGGTTCTTGAGGCGGGAAGAACATGTTTCAAATATTAGCCATAACATGAATCTCCTTATGGTGGCTTTGGTGAACAAATTGGGAATCAAAGAATATTGAGTTTCTAGATTTATGGTAAGATTAGAGGGGAAACTATGGAATTAGTAAGAAATAGAGAGAGTCTAACTAATAACTTGAAAAGAACAAGATTACTTGATAATATAGCTCAAATCATTATTCCCAAAGCCCTAGTGTTTAACATTTTCTCTGATACCACTTTGTAACAACCCCCACCATTCATCCCATTTCCCATGCTAAGGGTAGAAGGAGGTGTTACTATCATTAACATGGAGGCATTACTATCATTGACTTGACCTCCATAGTCATGTCATGGAAATGGGGTCATAAAAGTTTTTCATTTTTAAACTCCTCGAAACTTAAGATAAACATCGCCATTGTATCCAACCCGATGAGAGATTTCCAGTTGTTGACACCTAAGCATCAGGATTGGGTGAATGTAATTAATATAAATAAATAATAAGAACTATGAAAAATCATTAGGAGATGAAGTGAAAAGTCTCACCCTCATGTATATAATAAAGACCAACTTGAAGGAATAATATATGAATTAATTTGTGGAGTTACTACCTGGCCTGATATGGTATCAAAGCCAGCTCCCGAAATTAGTCTTTATGTAAATCCTAGTGTCTGAGTGTCAAGTCTGTGCCTTCTATGGCAGTTTCATATATGCGTTTCTCTGTTAAGTCTACGCCTTCTGTTTCAGTGTCATATATGCGTTTCTTCTGTCTAAACTGCGCCCTCTGTCAGATGCGTTTTTTTTAAGTGAAAGCTGAACGTTGTGGTGAGTGTAGAATGGGACTTAGTGATATATGCGTTGTTGGACCTGGAGATATTTTCCTTTGTGATTACACACAAGGGAAGGGGACATGCTGTTGCGTGAGGTTTTCCGCTGGGCTCTCATCACCATAGGAGTCGTTCTGCCGCTGACCTCTCATCACCATAGGAGTCGTTTTGCTGTTGGTCTCTGCTGCAGGTTTTGTTGGTGCACTCTGGAGAGTTCCATATCTTTTTATCTCATCTTAATGTTTACTGCATACGCTATCTGTAGGTTGCATTGAAAAAATATTACAGTTCTTGTATTTACACTGCTTGTTATAAGTCACTGTATACGTTAATACACAGTTCTTGTATTTATGCTTGAATGTTGGTTAGTGTATTACATCGAACACTGGTTGCTGGAGCAGTCTAGTTTCTTGAACGCTGATGGTTTCTTGAATGTTGGCATTGAAGTGTTTGTAAGGTTGTTATAAAAGTATTGTGGTATAAATTTGGTGCATACCTGGCATTGAAGTCTTATTGTTACAATAGTCTGTTGGTAATAGTGACTATATAACTTCTGGTCTAACATCGAAGAATTCCTCTCTTCGAATTTGAGCGTCAAATGTGAATGCCATGCCATGAATACTATGAGCTAGAGTCTGTTGTGCATATGGATGGTTGTTTATATGCTATTGTATGATGCGTAAATTTGAAAAACAGAGTCAAGTTTCCAAAATTAGTCTTTCTGTTATGTAAATCATAATTCTCTGCAATATTCTCTATTCATGTGTTCTATGTACATATGCATTGAAAGAAGCAACTTTGAAAGAAGATAATGTGGTGGTGATATGGTTGATTTGAGTGTTGGCTTTGGGTGTTGAAGTTCCTCTATGTTAATTCCTTTTGTGAAGGTTGCCTATGCTGGTATCATATGCTACCCCAGTCATTGCATTTACACTCACCATATGCTGCTCCACTTGTGTATAAGTTGAAGTTTTTATTTTGGCATATAAAAATCGTTGAATGCCATGTGTTGAGGGGTGTGGGTCAAAGCACTAT
>APFE030341615.1:0-12901 GCA_000404065.3 Pinus taeda | reverse complement strand
TTTCTCCAAATCTGACCAAGAGCACCTTAAGCATCTAAGGCAAATTTTCATGACATGTAGGAAATATGGCATTTTCTTGAATCTTAAGAAGTCCCTGTTTGCCCTTGAGGAAGGCAAGCTTCTAGGCCATATAATATCAAAACATGGGATTAGAATTGATCCTGAAAGAATTCAAGCTATCCTCCAAATCCCATATCCAAGAAACATAAAAGAGCTGCAAGCATTCCTTGGAAAAATCAATTTCCTAAGGAGATTTATCCCAAACCTAGCCGAACTAATAATGCTATTGAGAAATATGTTGAAAAAGGATTCCAAGGTAAAATGATCTCTTGAAACCAAGCAAGCTTTTGAGAGTATCAAAACTGCCTTGACTCAAACACTTGTCCTCACCAGTCCGCAATTCGATAAAGATTTTATCATTTTTTCTTTTGCATCTGAGCACACCATAGCCGTTGTCCTTTTGCAAAAGGATGATGAAGGTAATGAAAAGCCAATTGCTTTCTTTAGCCAAGCCTTAAGAGATGCACCCTTGAAATATCAATTATGTAAAAGTAGGCTTATGCCCTCGTTAAGGCCATCAAAGACTTCAGAATTTACATCTTATACTCCCATGTGATTGCCTATGTCCCAAACTTTGTTGTAAAAGATATATTAACTCAAGAGGGACTAGAAGGAAAAAGAGGCAAGTGGATTGCCAACATTCTGGAATATGATATTGAGATAAAACCTACCAACCTGATAAAAGGACAAGGTTTAGCCAAACTAATGTCCGAAACAAATTTCCAAGCCTTGGACATTAATCAACTAGACAATGAACCGGAGCTGGCGACTCCACAGATCAATGAAACCTTTCTGCAATCCCCATGGTATGCTGATATTTGCTTTGTATTGTTAAACTTGTGTGCTCCCCCAGTATTCTCCAGGACCAAGAAAAGATTTTTAAGGATGAAATCATCAAAGTTTTGTGTCATAGATGGTGCCTTGTTTTGGAAAAATCATGAAGGAACTTTGCTTAATTGTTTGACTATGAATGAAACTAACAACATCATGAAAGAGTTCCATGTAGGGGACTATGGAGGACACTTATATTGGAAGTCCACTCCTCACAAGATTTTAAGGGCTCTTTATTATTGGCCGTCTCACAAATGCCAAGTCTTTGAAGGGAAAAGAAAATTACTGCATTTGCCCCTTAAGCCCATTTCAACCAAAAAACCCTTTCAACAATGGGGTCTTGAATTCATTGGAGAAATTCATCCCTCTTCCTGAGGCCAGCACAAGTGGATTTTAACAGCCATTGATTATTTCACTAAGTGGATTGAAGCCATCCCATGTAGACAATCCAATGACTCCACCATTTCCAATTCCTTGAGGGCAATATCCTTTCCAGAAATCATCACTTTCCTTCAAATCCAAAAATATGATCAGCTTCTGCCATAAATTCCACATTACCCTGGGCCACTCATGAAGAGAGGACAAGGGAAAACAAAGAGTATTGGATGCATTACTATATGATTCAAAATGATCCATATTATTGCAATGTTCATGTTGATTATAATGGGCTTGATGAGTTACTTCAAATTTCAACAAATGTATCAAATATGATTAATTATGTTACTTTACCAGAGATAGACAATGTCACTGAATTTGCAGTGTTGGAGGGAAAATCCAAGATTGATGATGTATTAGAAGGCCTAAATGCATCTTTTGTTGTGGCAAAGCCTCCAAATCTACCATGAGAGATTGAACTTATTTGATCTTGGGCAAATAACCCTAATGTAGAGGAATATGACCATAACGCTTTAAATACTTCTTACTTAATATCATTATGAGACATCATGCTCAAGTTACGAGATCATCTAAAAAATATTCCAGAATCATGACTTGTAGAAATGGTAATGCGATTTTGGAACTATACTAAGACGTACACCTAGATATTGGAGCAAATGTCATGTTGATCTCTCTAACATGATTCAAAAGATTAGATGTCCAACAATATTATTCAAATTAAGTGTAACAGATATGCAATGGCCATATTTCCATAAATTAATGTCTCGTAAAATTCTTGTAGATCCATGGGAAGAAATGAAACATAGACTTCAAAATTTAATTGATAATCCTCATATTATAGCACAATATATGCATTTAATTACTACAATGTTCCGAGATGAATTTTTTGAGCGATTTCATCAAGCTACATATTTTTGGTGTCACTATGAATGGAAACATAGTGGATCTCCCCACCTGCATGAATTTATAAGGTTAAAAAATACTCCTAACATGGACACTTTGAATTGGGATGATCCTCCACACTTTAGGCTTGCTAAAGAACATATTGATAGATGTGTACATGCAATGAATCCACTTGATCCACATCAAAGAAATATACAGGTTAGGCTTAATGTTGATGACCACCCTTGCTCAGAGGACATGCAACAAATATTTCAATCTGATTCTATGATTGATTATGAAGAACTTTTGAATTGTGTTGAAGGTCACATTACTTGCAATGAGAAATCTTTCCTACACAAGAAGGTGGGAAGATTGGTTTGTCAATATAAGTCACCATGGGATTTATGTGATCATTCAGAACTTTATCTTGATGAGAATTGAGAAAAAAAGTATGAACCAAGAAGAAATGATGATAGATTGAATACACATAATCTTGAAACGTTAATGATGTGGAGGGCTAATATAGATTGGAAACTTGATCTTTCAAAGCTTGTGGTCATTAATTACATAAAAAAATACTATGAAAAAGGATCAGAAACATTTCATGATATGTTGATGTGTGTTTCCTTTATTCAAAATCCAATTGAACCAACAACATGTGCATGCATATAAGAGTGTGTTATGTGAATCCATTGTTGACGGAGATATAGATGCACAAGAGACATGCCATTTTCTTTTAGAGTTTCCTCTAAATGTTGATTTGAAGCTTTTCAAACAAGTGTGTGTTGATACATATAACAATGACAATGATAATTCTCTTATTGATGCATATACCAAGTGACCTACCCATCTTGAACACCTTCCATTGATAGATGTGGCAAAATCCTGGTCATACAACAAATCTCAACCTGGGGATAAATGGAGAGAACCAAAGAATGTGGCTATTATACAAGTTTTTCCTCATTATAATTCAATTCCTAATCATGAAGATGACAAGTTTGTAGAATTTTGTTGGTGGAAGTTGACATTATAAAAGACCTTTCATGATCTCCGTAGAGATATAGGTCACATAAGTGAGAAAATAGTGCATAACTAGGAAAACTTTCGATACAATCCATGGCATGTTGATTGTAATCCATTACCTCCAATTCAAACAGTTGAATTTCATGAAATAGAAGTTCCAGATCCACCTACAAACTCTAGGAAAAATGAGTAGGAGATCATTTGTGGATTATATAAGAATAAATTTATAAATTATAATGTGGATTATATAAGAATAAATTTATAAATTATAATGAGATTGAGATGTTGGACATAAGGATAGTGATGCTATGCATAACTGGAGCAAAAATTTTGTGGCTGAGGAAACTTCTAATTGTGCTAGTCATTTCATATCTCAAAAGAAAAAGTCTAATAAGATTCATACTTACCAACATTCGAAGTTTGGGAGTTAAACAAAGAATAGCATTTGATATTATCCTTGACCATTATAGATCAGGGGTTGATCCTTTACTTATGATAATACCAAGAAGTTAAACAATGAATATTATTTGATATTATCCTTAACCATTATAGATGAGGGGTTGATACTTTACTTATGATAATACAAGGAAATGCTACTTATGATATACAAGGAAATGCAGGTACATGAAAGTCTTATTTGATTGGAGCTATTAGAAAGGCTCTTGAGATTGAGGCTCTTCCCCAGAAGAGCCCACTTCTTATTTTAGCTCCTACAAGGGTTGAAACTTTTAACATATCTTGAACAACAATTCATTTTGCACTTCAAATCCCAATAAAAGATGTAACATGTCTTTGGGGACCAGGTTTAATGACCTTGTAAGATGAATTGAAGCATGTCAAATGTATCCTAATAAATGAAATGAGTTTCATTGGAAGAAATTTTCTAAAAAACATTGACTCTAGACTTCAGCAAGGTTTCATAGAAAATGCTAACACTTTCTTTGGTGGGAGGTTAGTTATATTGGTTGGTGATTTGGGACAATTACCACCTATTATTGATAAACCTATATATGCATTTGAAGGTCTCATAAAATAATTATGGAATTCATTCACAAAAGTTGTGACCCTTGACACCCAGTTTCAGCAAGATGGACAAAGCAATGAGAAAAAAATGTTTTTGTAATTTGTTGATGAATGTTAGAAATGCAAATCCAACTTTGCAAGATTGGAAGTTACTCATGACTTGTACAAATAGATCCTTAGATTCTTCCACAAAAGAGCCTTTTGATAAGGAAATACATATGTTTGTAATAAATGAAGATGTAAAAAATCATAACAAGCTTTGTTTACAAAATCATAATAAGGGTTATTTACAAAACTTGAACTTAGATATTGAGCAAATTTTGTGTGACTCCGCACAACTAGAACTAGCCTAGATCCATCTTGACTCCAGATCTATTAAGGGACCATAGGGATCAAATCTCTCTAGGTGCAAACATTTCCTTCAGTTATCAAGGATACAACTAATTTTATATCAATTGTTGCATGAATTTATTCACTAATTTTCTAATTTTCAATTAAAAAGGCCATACCTTAGAACATTCACAAGAAGAGAAGGAACAAAGTCAACCACAAAACTACTTGACACTAACATCAAGCTCTCTTGCAAACAAAAGGCCTAAGTCTTCTACTTCCCCTATACAATGTCAATCTAAAGAACAATATAATTATGAAAACAACAACTTTCTCAAATCTCCAAAAACACCCTTAAAAAAAAGAAGATGCTCCTTTAAAACCTAAAACAAGTTAAAATATCAAAGAAAAATAACTCCTCCCATCACAAAAACAACGTTAGATGCTAAAATGCAAAATATTTCTCTTTCAACACTACACACCTTTCAGGGAGAAAATCCAATTACCTTCCTTTTTTACTTCAATACCCTACATTGCTTTCAAAAGTATAGACACACATACACCAAGTGGAAAATATATTCCACACATGGGCAATTTTATACCAAGGGAACACAAGGGGTGAAATAAAGGGAATAATAAAAACCTAAAAATGATTCAATTTGAAAGGTAAATGCCCTTTCTCTCTTCATTCAATTCAACTTCGAGAGTCTCCCAATCCTCGAATTCATCTTCTACGTACTCATTTAATTCAGCTTCCAGAATCTCCCAACCCTGAGATTCATCTTCTACATACTCATTTAATTCAGCTTCCAGAATCTCCCAATCCTGGAATTCTTCTTCTACGTACTCATTTAATTCAGCTTCGAGAATCTCCCAATCCTGGAATTCATCTTCTACGTACTCATTTAATTCAGCTTCGAGAATCTCCCAATCCTGGGATTCATCTTCTACGTAATAATTTAATTCAACTTCGAGAATCTCCCAATCCTCGAATTCATCTTCTACATACTCATTTAATTCAGCTTCGAGAATCTCCCAATCCTGGGATTCATCTTCTACGTACTCATTTAATTCACCTTCGAGAATCTCCCAATCCTCGAATTCATCTTCTACGTACTCATCATTTAATTCACCTTCGAGAATCTCCCAATCCTCGAATTCATCTTCCACGTACTCATTTAATTCAACTTTGAGAATCTCCGAATCTCCAACGCTATCCTGAGGTTTGAAATCGACTTCTACGACATCCTTAGCCGCAAAAATATGTTCATCCTTCAAATAAAATTCGAATTCGAATTTATCCTTACTGGAAATATCAATTCTTCTACAATTCTGTTGAGCTGCGAAACAATTATCATTAGAATCTGTGAAAACATCTTTAATGCAGTCCCCATGATCTGCAGTTATATCATCATCCTTTTCTAATTCTAATTCGCGGTTACAGTCTGCAAAATCATCTTGCATTTCGGTATCTCCAGCTGATGCAATAACATCATCATGTACAGTTGTGGGCACTGCAGCAGCACCATTGAAGTCACTATAGGATTTTAAGCCTGTTTCTTTGCGAATAAAAAATAACAAGTAGACTTGCTGATCTGACAACACCTCCTGTTCGGAGACAGGAGAGACATTCGCATCATTGCAGCAATGCCAGCTATCATCTTCCAGGTTCTTCACATAGGCATAATAATGGCCAGAGTCCCGGGAGAATCCTGAATGGATAATGGTGGCGAATAGAATATAATAGTCCGTATTAATATTATACTTCTCCTGGTCAGCACCTGCAGACAAATAATTATCAAGTCCCAAGCGTTGTTTAAAGCTAATATTCCGAGTTATTTTAATGCTAGAACCATAATCATCCATAGCAAATCTGTTGAGTTGAATGACCAGAACGTTGGGAGGTTTGAAAATTGACGTTTGCATTTGGGCTGGCGTTAAGTTTTTGCAATTTTGGCATCTATAAACCTTATCCCCATCTTCCAGCAACTGTGATGCAAAATAACAAGAGAGCGCCTCTTCCAAGGAAGTTACAGCGTTTGTTAATGGAAGGCTCAGGTGGATAATATCTTCCTTATTGTTCGACTGACCTCCGCAGAAAATGCACTTCACTTGACATTGCGTTACACCGCCGAAGATGCTTTTAATAATCCCTTCATCTCCGCCATCTTTTTCACGTACTCTCTGCTGCTTCCACTGCCCAGTGCACACGTCGTTGCAGGCTCCAATCACACAAGTTAGAAATTCGTGGGCGTCTTCCTGCTTTCCTTTCACAAAATGTTTGGCAAAGAGATTCAGAGAGTTTGTGATTTCACGAGGAGAGTCGCATGATTGGGCAGTGTTGCAGAGAGACCTCACGATGCGTTTCTCCAGCAAGTAGAAAGGGCAGTCATTGTTAGACGATATATTGCAGGAAGCAGAATGTGGATTGGCGCCGAGGCAATGTTCTGCCAAGGGAGGTGTGTAAGTGAGACACTGAAGCACACTGTTGAGATAGCATGTATTGCCAAGATTCATAAGCCCTGTCGGTCGTCTTGCCCGTGCTTGTGCTTGTGCTTGTGCTTGTGTTTCTTTTTCTCGCCCGCCCGGCTCCATTTCGCTTGTTACACTGAAGAAGCTGGCTATGGCGTGAGAATCCCCGAGCTGGAGTAGAAGCATTCGGTTATCACTTTGACAATACGAGTGTATTTCTGGCTTAGAACGTGGATTCCTCCTTTATATATATATCCTTCCTTCGGTTTCATACCAGCCTTGGTCCACCATTAGTGTCGCCCAGTTTTTAGACCGACACCCAATAACACGCTATATTTGGCATAAAAGGCTTCACTTGTGGAGAGACACCACCCAAACCTTCTCCGTTTTAACGCTCTCTATTCCTCGTAAGTAGGATTAATGGGTAAACATCATAATTTATTTAATTTGAATCACCTCCACCCAGAGTTAATAATCTTTAATCCCCTCCAAATTTTGGGTTGCCGTGATTATTATTTTCATTTCAATATTCCATAATCCATTTTCATCATTAATAATAAAAGAGTTTAATTGAATAATATTTTTTTAGATTATTATTTTAATTTAAATATTCCATAATTCATTTTTATGATTAATAATAAAAGAGTTTAATCCAATAATATTTTTTTAATTTGAAGTTTGAGTTTTTACAGTAAAAGCATTTTTTGTTTTCAAGAGGTTATGAGTTCAATTTTCTTGATATTTTTGGGTAACAGGAAGTGATTTTATAGCTTGGATTTCCCTTGTACAAATATTGTTAGCCTTTAGTGGAATCAATTTTCCTAAATGTCTTGTTAAGCTCTATTAATAAATCCATAAAAAATGATTCCTTTAAATAAATATTGAACAAATTATTTGTAAATTAAATCTAACATATATTCAATTTAATTAATATATGTATATGAAAATTCTTAAATATTCTTAATTTGAAAAGGGTCATAACTAATTGTGGGGTTACAATGTTGGACAAATGGTTTATACATTCAACATGTATACTACTCCTAGGTTAGGCTTCCCTAAAGTTATGCTCGAGGAAAATCCCCTTGATCATGGTTCCTTCTTTTTTCAAATAGAGAAATAGAGTTTTTATTTTTATTTTTCCTTCTCGATAAAACTTTATAGAAATACTTTTGAGTTTGGATCTCATGTGATTTGTAGAAATTAAATTTAAATGGAGAGTACAACCATCTTTCCCCTTAGTCACTTATATAAAAAAAATCAGTTAACAGAAAAATATCGTATTATTATAAAAGTGTTAATTAATTAATATTTTATTTAAAAGTAAAAAAATAATCTTGATTAAAATAAATGAATAAATTACTATAAACTAACATATATTTATCTTAATTTCTCATCTACCAAGCACTAATAGAGATCAAATTTATGAAAATACAAACTTCTTTTGAGTGTAAAACTTGAGAAAAAAATTGCACTTCAAGAAATTTTATTCCTCTAGATTCTTGGTAAATCCATTGTTAAAATATTAAAATGGATTTATGCTAGTTTAAAAATTTATGATTCATATTTTCATATTAAAATACTAATACATGTTCCCTCATATTCGGTAAGAGTTAAAAAACATATATTTATAGGATATAATCAATCTCTTTCTTTCTATATATATATATACAAACACATTGAATTAGTTTTCTTATTAAATATTGAAGGAATCTCCCTCTTATCTTACATTAGAAAGACCTATTAATAGAATATGAAATTTCTCATTCTTTCTCTCTCCATAAATATATGGTGCTAAAAAAATTTATTGAACATGCATATTGAGATATTTTATTTATACCTCACATTAATTTTTTCTATTATTGATATTTTTTAAATATTACATATTGAGAATGGAATAAATGACAATGGAAAGTGAAAATATAAGAAAAGAAAAATTATTTAAATTAGTTTACTTTTATCTTTGTAAAATTGATAGAAAAGTGTGTTACTTAATATGGAATTTTTATGTATGGTTGACACTAATTTTTTGTTACTAATATATTTTTCTTTTACAAATTGAATGTCAATTGGAATCTAAAATTAATTATACATCATATAATCTTAATAATAATATTTTTACATGCCATCTATTAACTCCATATTAAGTCAATTAAGTAGTGAAGAAGTACATATTCCCTCATACTAAGAAGTCAAATTATTTTTTTCTTTTAATTAATTTATTTCTCCAAATAATGTTGATGTAAAATTAAGGTGAAATTTGAAGCATTTTATTTTTGGGAACATTGATTTGTTTAGTTATTACTATTTTCAAATTTGTTAATGAAAGTATTATTTTATTATTTTTAAATATAACATTAGGTGACAACTCCTCCCTCATAATGTGAGTCCATGTTTGTGTTTGTAACTCTGAATGAATTTCTTTTGCATTAAGAGAAAACATGGATATATACAAGGAGAGGGAGACCATTGGGATTCATCTTCTAATGCCTCTTTATTTTTTTGTTTACAATATTTACATGAATTTTTGAATCCCTTGGGATTAGGTGTCAACATTCCATGCCTTAATCTGAAGGGATATTGGTGAGTCCAAGCATCATTTTGAATCTTTCAAACTTTCCACTTCCAACTGCTTTGGTGAAGATGTCTGCAATTTACCTAGTTGTGAAACAATTTCATAGGTAGATAGTCTTGGTCTCAACTTGATGTTGAATCAACTGATACTTTGTATTGGAGTGCTTAGTTTGATCATGGAACTTTGGGTTCTTGGCCAACTTTATTGCAGAAGTGTTGTCAATCAAAAGAGGAGTTGAATGCACTTGTTTCTCCTGCAAATCTTCCATAATTTTCTAGAGCCATACAATTTCCTTTGTTGCTTCAGGTGTTGGCACATATTCTGCCTCAATTGTGGAACCTGGTGGAACTGATTATTTTTGTGACCTCCAGGAGACAACTCCTAATCCAAAATTCATAGCATAATCTAAAGTAGATACACCAGTTTCTTTATCTCCATCAAAATCTAAATCAGAGTATCTAATCAAGATGAAGGCATCCACTTGTATATACATGAATCCAAAGCCTTGAGTTCCCTTTAAGTACTTTAGAAGTCTTTGTGTAGTAGACCAATGACCCTCACAAGGCTTTTAAATCAACTTATATAGGATTCCAACAACAAATGAAATGTACGATTTAGTAGTATTCAGGTAGTTGAGACCTCCTATGAGTTATCTGTACTTTGTTGCATCCTATAATTCTTTAACTTCAATGGACGTGAGCTTTAAATTATGTTCCGTTGGCGTAGTCAAAGGATTGCACTTAACCATGCCAAAATTTTTCAACAAGTCTCCAATGTACTTCTTTTGAAAGAGGAATATAAACTTCAGATGTTAGGTTACTTCAATACAAGGACAGTAGTGAACATATCTCAAATTTATCATTGCAAAACCTTTCCTCAAATCCTTCTTCATCGATGCAATGAAATTTTCATTTTTCCCTGTAATCAGAAGTTCATCTACATACGCGACGAGATATAGCATTATTTTTCCCCACTTTATTTACAAACAAACTTGCATCATCAAGCTCATAGTGTGTGAAATTGAGTTTCAGAAGATGCTCAGTAAATTTCGCATAAGAGGCTCGCGGTGATTGTTTAAGGTCAAACAAGGATTTGACAAGCTTCCATACTTTGTGATCTTGACCCTTCACAACAAATCCTTTTGGTTGAGACATAAAATTCCTATATTTCATATCTCCATTCAAGAAATCTGTTTTTACATCCATTTGATGGACTTTCCAACCATTTTGATCTTCCAAGGAAAATATAGTATGGATGGAAGCCCATTTTGTTGTGGGGGAAAAAGTATCCTCATAATTGATCCCTTCCTTTTGAGCAATTTTTTTTTCCACGAGCCTAAATTAATGCTTGTCAAGTGAGAGATATGATGTAACATCATCCTCCCACATCTACCCAAGTACTCAAACAACAAAGCTAAGCATGCAACGAGAGGCTACTATGATTGGATTCAACCTCCTATATGACCTTAAGGAAATGGAATCAACGAAAACATAACATATAGACCTTCCACATTAGCTACAGGACCCCTGAGAACCATACCAACACTTCAGGTAGTCTATCCCTCGGTCCCACTGATTTTTTTTATCACTTTCCTTCTCGACGCTCTCACGGGCCTACAAACCAACATCCAAGGAATCATTTGTCCAATTTTATGTCAGCATCCCTGGGATTTGAACCTATTTTTCCAGCCCAGAGCCTAGGTCACTGCCCAGAATGAAATGATATCTTAAGAGTAGTAAAATAACAGGGAAACAATGATGATAAAGCAAATACTTCAACAAGTCCTTCACTAGACCCCTACTAGCCATGATAAGCATTTCGTCAAACATATCACCAACATGTAATCTATAGGTGTAAACAACAGAATTAAGCATAAGGATCTCATACTTATCTCAGAATCACTCAAAACTATTGTTCCTTCATGTCATTTTTTACATTATCATCTATTAGGTCATAGATACATTGTCCATTCATTTACAAGTAAAAACATACTAAGAGCCATACATAGTTGTTGAAAAAAAACATATATATAACCAACATAGTAACAACAGAAATACCATAAATATATCAGCCATAAAATTGACATATAAACCAATACATTTACACATGAAAACCAAGTGAAACAATTTCTCATTAATTATTGCAAAAACCAGCTAAAGATGGGACTACCACATTCCGCCCAGCTATAGATTAGCTAAGCCAAGTCTCTCTTCAGCCAATCACCCTCGTGCCATATTCCAAGCATGGATGACTTTGTGTGATGTTTCCATTGATATCACTTCCTTAAGTTAAAATAGGAGGTAAAATTCAATCATAGTAGCCTCTCCTCTCATGTTTACCCTGGTTGGCTAGTTACTTGGGTAGATGTGAGAGGAGGGTGTTACAAAGTGGTATCAGAGCATGGCTCACCCCTCGGACTGGATGGGCAGTGTGTGTTGGTCATGCACGCATATCAATTATGTGTGTGTCCCTTACACTTGCATTCTGTGTGCTTGTTACATTTGATTGATGGTTGATTATGGTTGTAGTAATGTCGCCACCAAGAATTTGATGTTCATTGTGTGAAATGCGTTTGTCATGAGTATGTGATTTGTTAAATATTGTTACATGTTTCTTACTAGTTGATTTTATGTCACATACTTACATCCTTGTATGTTAGGTTACATTCTTGAATATTTTGATTACATGTATCAGTCTTGTAGGTTGATTACAAGAATTGATCGTTAATGCTTGAATACATGCATTTATGTGTATGTGTAGTTAGTTAGGCATTTCTTATACATATTGTTGGTTTCATCTAGCAATGTGTACAATGGAGTAATGTTTGTTGTCATGCATGAGGTCATAACATGCATTTTTTATAAGGCCTTGCATTGAAGACTGGACCCTAACTAGAGTGATGTTTACGTGTTGATACATTTATTTGTGTATGCCTATGTTCAGTTATGATTATGTTATACATGTATCACGTTGATTTGGTGATCTTGTAGACAAGGTATACTCCCCGAGCTATACTAAGGTATGCTGATTTATTGTGATTTGGTTTATTTGACATATTATTCATTGCAGGAAAAATATCAAATGGCTACCAAGGTGGTAGACTACATAGAATCTCCCTATGCATCAGATGAGTAGTGTGGTGCAGGGCACACTTATGATTTGGCAGATACATTGAGGAACTTGAAGTAAGAGATAAGGAGTTGTAAGATAGATAATGATTGGACCATATAGGTACAAGAGTTTGTCATACTTGCAACATCAAGCACCGCCTTGGATCAACCATGGACAGGAGGAAAAAACTAATGGGGCATA